>PTXO01000083.1:0-42032 GCA_003020785.1 Hanseniaspora gamundiae
AGATTTTGAGTTTGAAATAGGCTTTATTTTTGGTTCAAGCCGGCTGTTGGTCTTGTTCTTTCCTTGTGTGTTGGTAACAATCGGTTCCTCCTGTTTTTCTGAAATCATTGGGTATGGTTCTTTTGGACTTTTTTTGCAAATTTACTTTCTTCTCTCTGTTCTTTAATATTCTCCATGTATTCAATACACATGGTAATCTTTATACATCTATATATATATGATTATGTGGTTTCTAGTACTCTTTCCTTTAGCGATAATTATAAGCGCAAATAAAGAAAAGTGCATGTCTTCAAAATTAATGCCAATTTTTCCCACCACTATAAATTCTCGACACATTCAAGAAATGAATAACCATAGGGATTTAAGTCAGTTCAGTAGTATCAAAAAGTTAAATCAAAAGATTGACAAACCCCGTATACATCAGGACGGAAAAGTGCTCCATGTCTCAAATTATCTGTCTCTTTGATCATATACAACAAAGTAAACCTTTCCATACAACCGATTCTATCTTTGCTAGGCAATAAGCTGGTTTTTTCAAGAAATATCTATGGTCTGCCATGTCTATAAATGTGGAGAACAAAAAAAAAAACAATGGAAAATGTGTCAGTCAGAGCACCAGGGTTTGCATTGCTGTTCTTGTTTCTGCCACTTCTCACAAGAGCAACCACATGAGGTTCCTTTTTTCTTTTATCAACACAACTTACTACATCGGAAGTCATGGAAAACAGCAACTTCACGTGCTTTTCTCGCTTAGAAACGTGCCAATCGATGATCCTTTTTGAATCCGCATTGCCGCTTGGCCTAGATCGGTACTATACTGTGGTAACGTTATCAACACACTTTACACTATTCGCTTACACTGTGTGACTATCTCTTAATACGAATCAATCTTATATGCTTTTTATTGATAAGAATCGAAATATGGGCACCGGTGTGATAAGATGATTTATGTTTGATCAATGTAATAGACAAAAAAAAAAGACTAAAACGGAAAAGATAATATGATTAAAACTGATCATCCCCTTCGGCTTTTATCAGCTTTATGTCTTTTCAAAGAAGAAAAGACGAAAAAATATAATAAAAAAACATGAAATCTAGTTTTTTTCAAGCCAGGGATAATAATATGTCAAGTCGCGGTAATACTCGTGGTAACTAATTTGGTAAGATTTTTTCGCTTAGATGATACTGAAGTGCCCCTTGACGAAGCACGATTACGACTTGAAACACGTGAGCCATCAATTAAGTGAATTGATGATTGTGATGATAATACTCGCTTCACGGCACTTCGAATCCTAATCAACGTACTTATTGATAAAGCAGTTGTGTAATGGTGATTTCTTCTAAAGGTTTCTTTTCCAACTTCAACTATGATTTGATCATGACAAAGCTTTTGTGGTGGACTTTAGACGGAAGTATTGTTGATTTCAGTTGCATGCGAACTTTTGCCAACTATATCTTACATCATCAAGAGTCGGACTTATTTGAGTCTGTCTTGTTTGCAACTCAGTTACGATGTCTAAAAGACCTTCTCTACTCGATGTGGTTTTACCAAGACAAGTGTGTTGACAGTCCGTTCGGACATTGTGGGTTTGTTGCTCTTTCCGGATATTGTAAATAATATAACGAGCAAAATCCGGAAGACACACAAAAAAAATCACGTTTTCAACAGATTGGAAACTACCATATGAAAAAAAGATGGTAATTTTTTGAAAGACAGATTTAGATCAAGGGAGGGCAGAGAGTTGTACAAAGAAAGAAGGTTCACAAATATTCAAAGATCCTCAAACTCTGAAACTAGAGAAACCCTTTATCAGATCATCATACCCCACTAATATTGTCCCCAATGGATCCTTGGAAATCAGCCGAAAACACAGGTTTTGCTATTTCTTCTTCTGCAAATTCCCATGTCCCCACCGATAGCTATTCACTGCCTTTTGATCCAGTGTTGAACTCTTTGGATATACAAACGGCGGGAGTTGGAGCAGTAAACGAGCCTTTCCAGAACGAGTCTTTGTTTGAGATTGCCGAAAACTTAAAGAGCTCTACTTTGGAAGAAAATAACAACTCTTTCAACGACCCAGTGGAAAACGACAATTTTGAATTCGACTACACAAAATTGTTGAAACATCAATACATTGTTTTTCAAGATTATGACATTGTTAATATACTTTCATACTTGATATCATTACCAGATAAGTATCAACACGATATAACTATACCTGCTACGGTCATCTTTCAATGTAGCAGATACATTGATTTAGAATTGAAGAACCCAAACTATTTGTCCAATTTTATAGACCTTGTATGCCAAAAAATTCAGTCTGCCATACAACCACCTGCTCCTTCTGCCACAGCAACAAATAATAGCGACACTAGTTCTAAAAACAAGACCGCATCGTCTAAACCACAAACTGTGGATTTGGTGAGAAAGTCGTATTGGCTAGGAGCAATCAGTTTGTTATATTTTTACTTCTACAAAGAGCAAAACACATAGTTCTATAAAAACAACCCTCAGGTTTTACAAAAAATTATAGATCTTTTGAACTTTTTGATTATCCAGGTTTGTGTGTCAATTCACGAAAACATCAGTGACAACATGATTGAGGAGGTTTTGTTCAATTACACATCCATTGATCAACAAGAAACTATATATAAAAGCTCATGGAACATATTCAGTAACAAAAAATTGAAGAATAGGAAACTCAAGGAAAAAGGCAAATCCAAACATAAGAGCGATAATGACAATAACGATGGCATTAATGAGCAGGAGAATCAGCAGCAAGACTCAACTAACGATGACGAAACGACACCTGAAGAAGAAAAGGACAATCCTTCAACACAGAACACCTCGTATGAAGATATTATCAAATTTCTTTATCCTCCCTCATTAGAAGAGCAGTACAAGAGTCCAATGAAAATTTGTCAGATATTCAGTGCTTTGATATACTGTCTTGATCTACACTGTGTTCACAAAGTTTTTCAACAACAGTGCTTGTCTTTGACAATCAAATGGTTCACCACAAATGTTTTTAATAAAATTTTGAAGAATAAATCGAAAAATTTGTGTTGTAGAGCCAAAGCAATCCAGATAAGATTGAATCTTACAATGATCCAAGACTGGATAAAATCGAACGGGGTTGATTTACCTAAACCAACAGACTCTATCGACTTGTACATGTGGGAAAGGTTCCCTGATACGCTTGTACTAAACACGACATTGAAAAAGGTTTTACACGTACAGACGCCTTCCAGTGTTGAAACTATTAAGACGATAACAGATGAGAAAAACTCTTTGTTTTACTACCAGCCGCTACCTAAACTATCGAACGTATTTTTTCAAAAGCTATTCGAATTATTGAAATGGTTACAAGTGATGTCTTCGTTGAAAGATGATGCCAGTTTGCAAGCAACAATAGACGTGTTAGAAGATTTGAATGTCTCACAACTGTTAAGAGTTGTGGACAAATACAAATATGAGATTGATGAGCCAGTCTTCAAAATGAAAAAGAACTTGAAAAAACTGCTTCAAAAGACCAAAGATGAAAACGACGCAATGGAAAGAGAACTCTTTGAGCTATATTTGCCTGAACGTGAGTTTCCGATCGGTATTGTACTGCCAACCATGGTGGAATTGATGCCAGTTTATAACACTTCAAGAGATTATGCCCCTTTTCTACCTCTACAAGTGCAAGATTACATTGAAACTATTCATGACAATAACGAGTCTTTGCAGAACAAACTTAACGAAAGTGCGACAAATAACAGTGATGCCTTTTCAATAAGTAGTGTTTGTGCGAGAGAAGAGGATGGCACCGGAAGTGCAGAGGGACTGTCGCCAGTGATAAGTCTGGAAAAAGATGTGGAGTTTCATCCTACAAACATTTTTGATAACTTGAAAGCACCTGCTCAGGCGACTTCTAAAAATCCAGTTGTGGAAAAAAGTGTCTTGGAGGACTTCGAGCAAAACCCATGGTAATGATGTTTTTTCGCAATTATACATCATCTATGTAATCATCTATATACTTCCAAGTTTAAAAGCCAGTAGAGGTTGAAAAATGACGACCATTCACATTATGTAGTGTGATCCCATTTGTTTTGATTCTTATGTGATAGTTGATTTTCTTGTCTTCTGCGATGTCATTTATCTGTTTTTTGAATTCTTCTGGTTGAGAAACAAGCGGATTCTTGACTTTCAAGGCACCGGTGATGTTTTTCCCATTCGACACATTTTCATTCGATGTATCCAATTTCAGATCAAACATTGGTTTGCTCAATATCTTGGTGACTTCCTCGTTCAGGTAACTATTTCTCTTTGTTGCATCTGCACTGTTCATCATCATGCTGTCTCTCTTCGTACTGTCTCCGTTGATCAATAAATTATGAATGTCGTGGACGCTCTGCCAAGCTGATTCTTCCAAAGTCATTGGAGCAGTTTGCTGTACAACACCGTTGTCGGTGTATTTATGTTGCTCTCCCTTAGACAGAGTGCTTATAAGTCTTTCATTTGTGGCTTTCCTTAGCATTGACGTGTGCAGTTTACTCTCCTGAGTAGTATCAAACTCAGTTGGCAACTTCTGCAAGTTTTCTACTGGAGTTGTGTTTCCAGCAACTGGCGACTGTACATCTGTCTCTAAATACATGAAGCTCTGTGCACACCATTCGTACCAAGCTTTGTGGCCGTTGTTATTCCTTGTAAAAAACACCTCTAGTTCTGTGTCGTCTGACACGTAAAGTGGCTGTTTAAAGGGAAAGATCATCGGGGACCAAGACTTTAAATCTTTAGTTTTTTGGAATATCCTCGACTCAACTTTTTGAATGCTTGATAAAAACCGTATCGGCTTGTTGTCAGGCACTATTGATAAGATGATAGATTTTTTGTAAAGATTGGCACTGAAAAACCCTAGCAATCCGTGAATTTCACTCTTGTACTTTATTTTGAATTTGGATGTTACCGATCTAGAAAGGAACGTTAAAGAGTAGCCGTCCTCTTCCAAAGCGTTGTCTCCTTCATTTTTAGAAGATGAGTCTGTATTATGTGTGAATGACCAAAGCTCGTTGATCTTGCTCGACACTATACTATATGGAGTGTTATGGAGGATCCACGGTTTTTCAAAGTTTTTTCCGGAATCCTTCAGGTTCAAATTCTGGTGGAAAGAAGAAGTCGACACCGGTGCCAAGTAAGAGGTGTATTTCCAAGGAATGAAAATTGTGGAATTTTTACTAAAGTATAGGTCCAAAAATTGCAAAATCTCCGGAGACAATTCGTTGCAACCAAACGAGCCCAACAGCTCGCTCACAATCAAATCAAACTTGTCCTCATCTCTGTCTTCCATCGGTATGGGCAAGTTCCGAACATCGTCTTGAATAATGTCTACCTCATTGTTCCAGTCCCGAGAATTTCGTTTTTGTAAATATAAGACTGCCTGCTGATTCTTTTCAATAGCGTATATTTTGTACTGTTTCTTTTGGAAACCTAGTTTCTGTAAAGCGTTGAAAACTTTTGAAACCAACGGTCCTCTTCCTGCACCTGCCACCAGTATATTTAACGATCTAGTTGCAGGATTGGTTTTTTCTTCTTCTCCTCTTCCGCAGGACACCAAGTGTCTTAGATCCTGCAATGCAGCATAGATAGCATTGCCATACTGTTCGTATTTGGTAGAGTCTTTTTCAAAAAAATGATATACCGAATTTGGTAAATTGCCATTAATTGGTTTCAAGGGAGACAAAATTTGAGATTTTCCAAAGTTTGTCAACATCTTTAAATCCTCTTTGTTATTCATGGAAAAATTGCTGAACCAGTTTTCGTTTCGCTTCAACTGTTTTTTATCACCTTTGTCCAAGATGAAATTGGTGTAATCCAAGTACGATTGTTCCAAGTTATTGTTTTTGATGATTTTGGAGTATTTTTCTAAACCATGCAATATAATAATCAAATCTTTTTGCAAAAGTTGTTGGTTCCCATTATATTTCTGAAACTGATATATTATTTCCTGATTATATTTGTTCAAAACAGGGAAATTGAATCTGTTTGGTGAAAAAATTGACGAAGATAATAATAAACACGACACTGGTTCATTTTGCCACTTTTCAATAACATAGGACGGGGTCTTGTATTTCGGAAGTGCTAAGGAAATAGTAAAATTTGGATGGTAGTCCACCAACGTTCGTATGTTATTCCACAGTTCCCAAGTCGACAATGGATTTGAGTCCTCGAAAATAGGTAATGATATAGAGAGTAGCGGATAATCGTTATCATCAATCGCAGAGTCAATAGAGTTTAACAACCTATTAATCATAGAACCGTATTAATTTAAATTTTGCAAATTTCTTGGTGGGGCCAGTATAATCTTTTTAATTCCAATAAAGTTTGCATAATCCCACTCGTGTTTCAACACTTGGAAACTCAGTTCTCTGATAGCCACGTCATTACTCTCCAGTTCAATCCAGGACGAGGCAAGACCAATGTAGTGAACAGGGCCTGTTCTATTATTGCTATTCCCTTGAACCAGTGCGCTTCCATCTGCTTCTGGCTCAGTGATTATTTTTGTAACTTTAGTAGAATTTGTCTTTGGAGATATATTTATTTCCTGTAATTTAGGAGCAGGAACCCTTAACATATGAATTGGATCTTGAAAATCCATATAGTATTTTTTCACTGTGTTTCTGTACTTTGTATTTGTTATAGGCAGCAAAAGATAATCAAACGTGTTTTCATCAATTGTTTCCAAACTGTCATGGGAATAAGTAGTGTTGTTCAATGGAGGTTTAACGCCCACAAAGACATTGCTCTGAATCATTCTGAAAGAATACGGTGTAGTGAGATGTTTTCGTTTTTGTGGTATTGGTTATCTAGTTCCTTTTTCTTATTCAATAATTACAAAACGCAATTGATATATATATATATCACACAATGTGTCTTTAGATTTAATAAATCTCATGGAAATAAACAATACATATGTTTCAATGAAACATTATTGTCTACTTCGAATACATTCTCTTTCATCACTTTTTTTTTTTTTTTTTTCCTTTCCTTTGCCTCTGGCTCTCCGAATTTACTGCTCTTCTACCTGCATAACTAAAAGCAAAAAAAAGCGAAATATTTCGGAATTAAAGATGTTTAAGCTGAAACAATAGTCCGAACGTGCCAAACAATGTAGAAGGGAAAAAAAAAGATGAAAAACACAGCTCTCTACCGAGTCTATAAATAGGCACAATCACATTCGGTATTCGGATTAGTACATATTATTAGCATGAACAGGGTAAACAACCTCGGCTATGGTTTTTTTTTTTCTTTTCTTTCTTTTCTCACAAATAAGGAAAAAGAATGAGAAATAAAGTATTTCATAGGTTGTTAGAACGTTCAGATTTAGGAATCGACAACCAGGATTGTAGAGCTAAAATACATTGCAAAAGAGCAAAGTTCATACACAAGGAAAAATCAGTTCTTGTTACACGCATTTGCAATGAGTTATTACGATACACACAAGTTCCAAGGAAGAGCTTTAACAGACCAAGAAAGAGTGCGTGTTTTAGATTACCAAGAAGCGATCCACTATTCACCTAGATACTCTGATGACACGCACGAATACAGACACGTCATGTTACCCAAGGCAATGCTGAAAGTTATCCCAACTGATTATTTCAATGGGGAAACCGGTACCTTGAGAATATTGACAGAAGATGAATGGAGAGGCTTAGGGATCACTCAGTCTCTGGGATGGGCGCATTACGAATGCCATGCTCCAGAGCCACACATTTTGCTATTTAGAAGAACAATAAACTTTGAGCAGGAACTGAAGCAACAACAACAGCAAGCTATGTTACAACAACAACAATTGCAACAACAACAACAACAAATGCAGCAACAACAACAAATGCAACAGCATCAATGATATGTGTCTTAAAACGCTCTGTTAGATATAAACTAAAGTGTATACATTTTCAGGCGGCTATTTTTGGTATATAAAGTGTATATTTAATGTGTTGATGTAATGAAAAATGTGTACGTTCTAGGTGAACACTATTACAGATCTGATTTAACCGCCAGTCCTGTCATGACGCTCGCTTTTATTTTCTATACGATTTTTTTCTTGTTTTTCTTTCATTGTTTATGTTTTTGCCAGCTTTTAAATCTGACGCGTCTTGTGACGTTTCTGTGTCTGTTTTTATTTTTCTGCGTGTTAATGAGAAGCACACACCCACAAGAAAGAAAATGGATTCAGGTTCAAACATTTTTCAAGTGAATCTTGGTAAGTGATGAGCTCCCCTCAACTACTGGTAGCAGGACATACAGCAAAGAGATTACAGAATACCAAAGGTGACGCAATGACCAGTATACAAGAAGAAATATTGTCTATTGAGAAATATATTGAAAAACTAAGAACTAAACTGCCGCCCAGTGGTAGTTCAGGGACGACGACAATAAGCGGGAATAGTTACATGTTGAATGTTTCAAACACTAATTACTGGTATAATACTAATGGGAACAAAGAGGCACAGCAGGATAATTCGTTACCATCGAGTACTACTGTTAGCAGGAATTTGAAAGCACTCGTATTGTTTATTAAAAAATTACACCACAAGTGTGCTACAAACTTGAAGATGGCTCAAAAAGTCTTTGAGGCCATGTATTTACTATTTGAGACAGACCCATCGACTTTAATATATGGCATACCTTCATCTGTTGTGAAACTCTCCAAGAACCCCAACGAAGTTCAAACCATTCGCACATGCAAAATATACTCATTGTTGAGAGAAAGAAGTAATACAAATGAAAATAATGAAAGTGTATGGTACTTGTTTTACACGATCGTATCAATTTGTAAAGAACATGATAAAATGAATAGAGAAACAGATAGTAAAAGTGACAAGTACGTGGAGGTACTATTAAACAAATTTTGTTACGATTGGTTACGTATAGGTATTGATTATTTTGGGGTCTATTTCCAGGAGATCTTCAACAAGCAACTGACAAGATCTATCGATTTCATTTACGATTCTATTATTCAGGATATCATCAACTATGAAGGTAGTAGTACTGGTCAGCCGACTCGAAATGACGAAGAAGACGAAAATGAAATGCACCAAGAAGATGAAGATGGTGTAAACATAGATCTGTTGGTGGACTATCTACATGAACTGGTGGTCTACCTCTCTGTGTCTATCAAGTTGAACATAGATAACGACTTGGTATTCCAGAAAACCGTTAGATTGGTTTTTTATATTTTCGAAGAATTAGATAAACAGTCGGTTAGCACCAAAGAATTGATAAATTTAGAGTGCATCTTTGTGAAAACTTTAACAGAATATGCGACTCAAGATAAAATTTGTGTAGTAAACAATGACAAAATCATTTTTACGTTGACAATATTTGAAACAATAATATCTAGATCAGCAAATAACTACACTCCAGCCGAAGCGCTAGAAGCATCATCCTCTTCAGAAATCAAAAACGGAAAAGATTGCCGATTTGATGATGTATTGGCATCTGCTTTGCATGACTTGACTCAATATACTAACGAAAAAAACTGTCAGTTTTTATTTGATATCAATTATCTATTAAATTTGGAAAAATGGTTTGAAATATATGAATATCCTAAATTGCCTTTCAGTGTTATGCTAAACGAAGAACTACATGATATTAATTCAAAATCAAAATTTGCAATTGCAAGTGAGGAACAAGAAAGCGATGGGTCTTCTAACAGTAGTACCATATTTAAGTCATATATTGGAGATGAACTATCCGACTTAAATATTAACTCTGTCAACACCAATTCTGTTGATCTTTTTGATGCAGTAATTACACCGAGATTGCTTAATTTGATGAAATTGCCTAGTTTAGATTCAAGCCAGCTAGTGAATTGCTTGCGTCTACTTGGGAAATTAGACTGTGAAATCACATTAGACAACATATGTTTAAAGTGCGACGTATCAGAACACCAGTGGCATTTGCAAACTGTTATATATCCAAGAGAGGACTGGAAAGCTTCCAAAAGCTACAACTTGCTCCAAAATTACGTTTTGAACAAGGATTTGACAAAAATTTCCAACTCTGTGCGTTTTGAATTGTTGAAATGTTTCAAAAGAATTTTCAACCATTTTTCCACTCTGAATTCATCTATTCAATTGAACTCCGTGTTTTTCAATTTTGTTGCCCAATGTTTCGACTCGGAAATTTTGAAGATAAGAACTCTGGCTGCACGAATTCTGGTCCTGTACTTTATTGATGGAACTGATGAAACGAAAATGACGCTTTTCAAGTTTTTAGAGGAAAAACATCTACATTACACAGTAGACACGCGATTAGAATCTTGGACTCATTTCACATTAGCCTCAAAGGAAGATTTTTTAGATTTACTATTACTGAAGTTGGTTAATTTTGTTCAATCTCCAGTTTTTTTTGAAGAATGCATGTCCATAGCACAGATAAATTATGTGGCTAGTCTTGTTGATAAGCAAAACGCATACCAGTTATTGACACCTGTTTTGCCGGTGATTGTTAGAAACCAAGCAATTAGATTGAGCAAAAGTCCAGGTATATTCAAGAAACTAGCAAAGCTAACCAATAGACCTTTGGACTCCTTTTTGACTAGATTCCAAAGATACATTATTCCTTCCAATATAGTTATCTACTACCAAAAAGATATTATACAACAGATATCCGACATAACTAAAATACCAAAACATACTCTAATTGAATCAAACATTACCAAAATAATTGCGTATTTATTAGTAAAAGAAAAGTTCTTCTCTCAAGAGAAAATAATAACCATCATCAGCAATTGCGACTCTTCCTACAAAAACAAAAACTTCCAAACTTGTTTTGACATATATAAAACATTGTAAAAAATATGCAAACAATATGATAACCCAGCCCTGCCGATAGGCTTGGAATCAGAGGGAGTATCAATCAAGCTTGATGTTTTGAAAAGTTTGTATTTTGTGTTCAACCTAGTACAAGGCAATTCTACAAACGAAAAAAGAATTAAACAATCTGACTTAAACTTTCAAAAAGTGGTACAAGTCACTGACTACAAAGACTGGGTGGCAACTCACAAAAAAACTTTTGAAGCCCATTTCACTCGGCACATTCTAGGGATTTTCCATTATTTTAATAGAAGTATGTGTGACTATGTAACGATGATTACGTATTTTGATAAGTTGCAGATCATCAATGGTATTACTTTTGCTATTGAATTTTCTGCAGAAACGTCGTTGGCCTCGTGTTTGCCTCAAATCAGTATGTGTTTACAAGTTGGTATGGAAATTGTAGAAACAAGATACAACAGTTTGAAGGCTTGGTACTATTTGATCAAAACGTTGTCAATCAGTCAATTGTTGGCTATTATCGATATCCCCTTATCTTTCATCCAACAAAAATGGAGGTTCTTGGATCAAAGAAGCAGAAATTTGGCATATTTGATTTTTGACACATTGATCAAAGATAGCTCTTGCCTGTACAAGAAGCCGTCTATCATTTACAGTTTGATGAAAAATGAGGAAATAAACTTGATTGAAAAACACAAGCTCTTTTTCAAAAACAACAACGCTTATATCAACTCTCTCGACTGTTTAAGCATATTCACAACTATATTGAAAAACTACAAAAACAGATACGTAGTGTCACAAACTTTGTTGGACATTGAGAAAGTTTTGCAAAATGGCTTTAAAGATATCACCAAATTCAAAACACACAGCGTTCAAGATCTTCTAGGAACACTATTGCAAGTTTCTTACAACTTCAAAAATACAGAGTTTTGCATATCATTGAAGGCAACAGAGTGTATCAGTTACATAGGTGCTATTGACCCAACAGTCTACAAGATCAACAGTCACAATGATAATACGACGAATCGTGTTTACGATCTAAACATCTATCCTCAGCAAAGAGCATTTATGAAGCACACTATCAACGATGTCTTAGTTCCTGCATTTTGGCAAGCCACAAATCCTTTCCAACAATCCTTCATAGATTTTGCAATCCAGGAATATTTGATTGGGTGCGAGTTTGACTCGAAATCATCAAATTTTGAGTCTGAGCCTGAAAAAAAGAATGATTGGGAAAACTCCTTTAACGAATTGTCCAAAGTTACATTGGAGCCGTTGAGGTCATCCTAATACAACATATCAACAGTTTTCACCGATTACAAGAGCATTGTGTATCCCTGCTACAACAAGACGTTGAGATATCAACAGTGGATCAACATTTTCACGTCTGATCTTTTGAAAAGCATTGTAAAGATAGACTCTCGTAAAGCATCAGACAGCGCACGTTCTAACTCATTTGACATTTTTAGAATCTACTGCTCCTTGATGAAAGCTTCCAATGTTAAGTTTTGTGAATACATTTTGCCTTATACTATTGCACACATCTTGTCCGCACTAGATGACGACTACGCCGATTTAAAGCTTGGGATATTGGCCGAAATTTTAACGATTTTCAAAACTGAAATCAGTCTGCTTAATAGACACCAAGTGGATACATTGAAAATGTGTTATGAATCCATTTTCAAGATTCTTGAGTATTTGAAAAAGCTTGTTTCACAACATGGTCAGAAATCCCCTGCTCTATCGTATTTGAAAAAGACGCAAGTAATGGGGATCGAAAAATTGATTCTAGACATCCCCTTGGATCTAATGGCCAAAAGATCTTTGGAAATAAATTCTTTTGAAAGAGCGGTTTTGTACTTGGACCAGTGTTACCGGTCAAACAGTTTGAACACTATTAGTTTGGATTTGTTGAGAACGTATTTGCAAACAGCATACGCAAACATTCAAGACACAGACGCCATCGACGGAGTGTTGAAAACTTTCACTACCATCGATTTGTCCACCAAGTTAGACGAGTTGTTATACAGTGACAACTGGGAAATGGCACACGTTTGCTTGGATGAGTTAGGTACCTTTGAAAACAACGACAGCATGAACTTGAAATGTTTTGAGTCCATGAATACACACCAGTTATACAAAGAGTCTTTGATAAAGCTGCATAAACTCGAAGACTCAATAGTTTTGAGGAAGAACAAAGCAGACACGTACCTCAATTTTGCACTCGAGTCTTCTGTGATGGAAGGTGACATCACTACCATCAAAAATTGGGTTGCCATCACAGAAAATAAAATGAAATCCAACGTGAATCCCAAGTTATTGTACAACTATAACTTAAACAAAGCTCTTTTAGCAGTGAGTGAGTCTGACTATTTGAGCGCACAGAGTTTCTTGCAATCTTCGTATGCTGTTGTTGTTCACAGTTTCATAACTTCACCAAGTGCAACAACTGTACTAAAAATCAAAGAAATATTGACCAAACTGCATTATTTGTTTGATTTGAGAACACTAACCACTGTTGACAACTTGGGATCAGCTGCAATTTTTAGAGTTTTAAACAGAAGACTAAAAAACGTAGGAGCATCTTTTAGCTCACGGTACGAGATTATGACTTTGAAAAAATGCTTCACTCAACACTTTCCAGCATTTAAGGACAGCCTTTTTGACATCTATTTTGAAATGGCACAGCTGTCTAGAAAATCTGAAAGGGTGGACTTGGCCAGTAGTTTATTGATGGATTCATGGGCGCAGCCACAAAGAAATGATTTTCAGCTAGAGTTGGAGTACTCTGATTTGCTATGGGAAAAGGGAGAAAAGGAAAAGGCTTTGACTATGGTTGGTGAGATCTATGATCAAATGCGTAGCCAGGAATCAAATGTTGTCAATCATCAAGAGGTTGTTGTCTTGCTGAAGTACGCCAAATGGTCTGACTACTCTAACAATTCTACTCCAACGGAAATTATAACAAAGTACAGGAAAGTTTGTGAGTTGGATGCAGCTTGGGAAGAGTCTTTTTTCCAGTTGGGTATATTCTACAGTAAGTATTTGGAGAAAAAGGTTGCTGACAAGAATGACACCACCAACTACGCTTTGAAAAAAGAAAGCATGAAGTACTTGCTGCATTCTCTTAAAATAAACCCAGTCCACGTCCGTGAGGCACTTCCAAAAGTGATCACGTATTGGTTAGATACTGCAGATCTGTTAAAGAAATCTAGAGATCCGGCTCTTAAATCGGTTGTGAAAGAAATGTGCAGCATTATAGATCGCGCGATGGCCGAATGTCCTGTCTACATTTGGTACACTGTATTGCTTCAATTTGTGTCTAGAATACTTCACTCCCATTTGGAGTCAGCGAAAAGAATTCAAAAAATTATTGTGTTGTTGGCTCTTAACTATCCTCAGTACATTTTATGGTATATTGCCTCAATGATAAACTCTTCGGAATCGAGCATGACCTTTTGTGGTAAAACCATATTGAAAAGATACAGGTCCTCGGGAGGCAGCAGTGATTTTGCTTCTAGTGCGCTTAACCTTGTCATGAACTTTTCAAAAATATGTAGCACACCTGCGCCCACAGATAGCAACAACAAGCCAAAAATCGATGTTTCCCTTAAGAAAGATTTTGCGGTCGACATGTCCATAGCTCCGACCGGTATTGCAGTTCCTGTACAAGCCAATTTTGGTGTTTCCTTGCCATTACTCAGCACTGAGAAGGAAGACATCAAGAGTTCCAAAATTGTTTCGATTTCACAAATGGGAGCCTATTATGTTGTGTTCGCTTCGCTAAGGAAACCCAAGAAAATTCAACTTTATGGTTCTGATGGTAAGTGTTATGAGATTATGTGCAAGATGGAAGATGTCAGACAAGACGATCAGTACATGCAATTTGCGCAGAATGTCAGCTTTTTGCTATCGACTGATTCTGAGTCAAAGAAAAAAAACTTGAGTATCTCCACGTATTTCATCCTATCATTAAACGAGAGTTATGGTATTATCGAGCTTGTTCCAAATGTGATGACAATCAGGAACATGTTGTTAAAACTATATCAAGCCAAGGGCGTATATGAAGAGATCAGGCATTTCCACCAAGCCTGGGATAGAGTAAAGAGTGACGATGTTAAATGTTTAGAGCTGTATTACAGATTTAAAGCCATTTTTAAGCCCGTGCTACACGAGTGGTTTTTGAACAGCTTTCCCGACCCGATTGTTTGGTATAACGCAACCAACACTTTTTCCAGATCGTATGCGGTTATGTGCATGGTCGGACATATACTAGGTCTAGGTGACAGACATTGCTATAACATTTTGATTGATGTTAGAAGTGGCCATGTTTTGCATGTCGATTACGACATTCTATTCGAGAAAGGGCAAGATTTGCCTGTTCCTGAGAAAGTGCCATTTAGGTTGACTCAAAACATTGTGGATGCCTTGGGTATTACAGGGTTGGAGGGAACCTTTAGGCGTGCATGCGAGGTTAGTTTGAAAGTGATAAGAAACAACGAACTAACACTACTTAACATTATTGAAATTATGATGTATGGGAGAGGTAAATCTTTGGAGGAGATCTCTTTGAAAACAAAACAAAAGCATTTTATTGGCAGAGAGAACCAGTCCATTTCTGAAGTTTTGAGGGTGATCAGGAACAAGATGAAGGGGATAGATCCATCTGATTTTGTTGCGATTAGTGTTCCTGCTCAAGTGGAGTCTTTGTTGCAAGAGGCCACTAACGAGCAAACGCTTTCCAAAATGTACATGGGGTGGTTGGCAATTTGGTAACTAAGTGTGTATAGCTTGTATATATAACACGAATATATTTAATGTTTATGGAAATATGGAAATAGATGTTGCAGTTCTATCTTGAAGGCAGAGGTGGCGGGGCCGGTCTGTTTGTTTCGTTCAGATTTTGCTCATGCCCGTTGACATTGACAGTTTTTGTTGCTCTTAATGTGGAATTTATTGAGTTCCCTATGTTGGACGGTGTATGGCGATTAAGCGAGTTTGGATTTGATTTTGATAGTTGATCTTTCTTCTTCACAAACATGTCTGCTGGATTCGATGGTTTGCGCTGCGTCGAGGTTGTTTCTTCTGATTCCGTGGAAGGCCCATTGGAAGTTTGTTCAGTGAACACGGTACTTTTCTTGACTCTTCTGTTGGAAATCATATCAGGTATTGGGTGAGCAGGTTCTGCAGTGGTTGACAGTTTAAAAGCTGTTTCGGCAATTGTTGGATGTGTAGTAATCAAATCTTTTTCAAAGAAGGCCGCTGCTGCTGCAGTCTTAGCTTCTGCTTGAGCACTCTTGTCTAGTTCTACGGGTGTGTTTGAGGTGAATTTTTTCGAATCTGAAGTATTGTTTGTAGATTCAAAATCTGCAACTATATTTTCTTTAACTTGTTTGACCCAGTTCCCTATTTTTTTAGAATATTTATTGGTACTTTTGATTGACTGAGAGTCTAAGGAATCTGTCTGTGCATCAGAAGAATCTTTGTTGTTTTTGAATAAACTTTTGATGGAGACTATCTTTTCCAGTGTTTTCCCTTTGAACTCTTTCCCCTCTGATCCAGTTAAATACTTGGAATCCATAGAAACTATTTCATCTTCGTGAAAAGCAATTCCCGATGGTGATAAAATGTTTGCGCCTGAAATATTGATTTCTTCATTTTTTTTAGCATCAAAAGAATTTCCTATATCTGGATTTATTCTAGACATCATACTTCCTCTAACTGGAGAAGTGTTTTTTTGTCTTTCATTTATGGAAGTAGGTAATTCTACTTGACCATTTGAATTTTTCTTCTGATGTGACAAGTATGTCTGTGGGGCACCATCTTGGTTTTCACTATCAAGTTGATTTTCCTTCTTTTCACCAGCATCATCATCATCATCATCATCATTATCATCACCATCATTAGCATTTTTTCCTTCACCTGCAACAGTGGCTTTCTTTGTGTGAACATTTTCTGTGAAATCCCACGCACCACCTTTGAAAAAGAAATCTTTATGTTCTTCCAAAGTATAGTAAACAATGTCATCCATATTTGGATAAACCAATGAATCTTTGAAAGATTCTTTGACTTTACTTTTGATAGCATTAGTAATCATATTGTAGTTCAAATTTCTATTGCTAACTACGGGTGCGATTTCCAAGTCCATTTCAGGCTCGTTTTCAAAACAGTACCAAAATCTATTACTTGGAGGTTTTTTCATAAAAATTTTAATTGTCCCGTTCAAATTTTTCAAAGTCATTTTAAGTTTCAATGGTACTGTTGTATTTTTTTTAAAACCAATAAAGTTCAAATTGGCTCTGGTGGATATTTGGCAAGTGATGTTACCAGAATATAAAACATCAACAGACACTTCGCAATCCCCTTCAACACCTATTTTGTTTGTTTTCGGGTTTGTGAAAATAGGAGCTACATTACCTGGATCCAAATGAGAAATCTCCATATCATCAACGAAAAAAGGTGTATCGACTTTAGCCAATTTAGCATAAATCTTTTTTTCCAATATATCTGCTAATTTATTATTTTCTTTAAATGTAAGAAATAGTCTTCCAAGTATAACGTTTAACCATTTAGTAGACAGTTGAGCCTCTGAAGAGTTAATAATTTGAACCATTTTGATCATATCTTTGGTTTTGAAATGTGCAGTATTTGGTGCTTCAATGGATATAGGTGTTGGAGTGATGGTGGTATCAATCAGATTACTCAGAGGAGTAGGTGGTAAATATTTCGAAGCATTCAACAAGGCAAAATACCAATCTTCTTTAATACTGTTGTTATCGAAATATAGGAAAAACATTGAATTTGATACTAAATTAGATGATGGTAATTGAATTTTATTTGTTTCTGAATCATACAGTGTTTTTTTAAAAATTGCAATACATGTTTTATTGGTGAAAACAGAATTTTCAGTAATCAAATTATTATTGGGCCATATTGTTATTATTGAATTTTTTAAAACAATGGCATTAGTCAAACCTTGAGTTGGTTTATCTTTATTAAGAAACAAATTCCCGTGTTTTAAAATACAAAAATATGAATTTTTAGATCTATTCAATTTCGATATCAATGGATACTCTGGGGAATCTAGTGATTCTTTTGGAATTGCCTTTGCATGGTAGTAACATTGTTTTGTAACACATATCCACCCTTTCTTGTAAACGGAGACTCCAGTTTTCTCGTCAAAAGCACCTGCTTTCAAATCAGGATCAACGTTGTATCTCATCATTGTATCAATTTTTTTCAACTTTCCCAAATTTTCATCTGTTTCTTGAGCATCGTCAATTGATATTTTTTCCTCTTTAGCTAGAAGAGGTTGAACACTAATATCCACACCGTTTTCATCAATAGATTTAATACCTTGTGGATCATTTGAGGATGTGAAAAATTCACCTTTGAAAACAATATAGTAAATCGAAGCAATGATCAATAGGGGGAAAGTAATTCCTCCAAAGAGATAAACCGCTAAAAACACTTTCCAACCGGCCATTGCGTGTGTGTGTGTGTGTGTGTGTGTGTGTTTCTTATCTGGTCTTGGGGTATTGAAGGATTCTTAATAGAATCAAAGATGGAGGAAAGATATATCACAATGCATACCCTTCATTGCAAAAAAATAGATGATGACACGAACAAATTCTTTTTTTTTCATGTTTTTTTCTTCAAGTATTGCTATTTCTTCCATTATTTCCCCCTTTTTTCACATGTGTCACTTTCACCTTAACGATCAGGCAGATATACGACGTGCCTTTGAAGAGTTATTCTCTTTTGTTTAGAGAAAGTTTATGACAGACTCCGTAATTGATTAAATATTATTACTATTGCTAACAAGTAATAATATATGATGTATGGTAATTATGAGACAATACAAGATGGTTATTATTATACAAACAAGGTTTTTTAAAAGAGTAATGCAGTGTATGATTATTTCCCAAATATTGTTTTCATTATTATTCTTAAGTCAGAATCATTAAATCAGTTTTTTCTTGGTTGTGTTCATTGGCAGAGTAATTAAACTGATGCCTTAGACAGTGTGAATATTAGAATATATCATCACAAAAATAATAATAGTAATAACAATAATGGAAAACCTACCAACTATTAAAATATAGTTGGTAACTATCACCTAATAGTAAAATGCATGGGACATCCACTTTAATTCATTATTTTATTATTCTCTTTTTATATATGGTTTTGGCAAAGCAGTTGGTGTTTCAGTAATAGTAATAATAACAATATTAAAATACAATAATAATAATTTAATCAGCTATCTGGCGACCATTCATCAATTCTCACCCAATCAGTACCCTCCTAAAAAATTTGTACACAGAGAATACGACTACTATCTTTTACAATAGTGACTGAATAATACTAATATGTCCGCCCGGTCGATAAAACAAAAGTCATCATAAAAAATAAAATATTATCTATTTTTAACAATCGTTGTTATTACTATTCCCATTCCTTGTCAAAAAAAAATAAAAAAATAAAAAAAATAATGAAAAAATCCCTCTTGGAATGCATATCCAGTCTTGTGTTATATCATAAGTTGTTTAATTGTTAAAACATATTACTCATCATCATCAAAAATGACATTCCATAAAAATAAAAAAATAAAAAAAAATAATAATAATCATACAAGGCTGAAACTTAACGATAGCGGTTTTGTCGACATGTAGTTCGAAAACTATTCAGTCGGAACAATTGGTATTATAAAAAATGTTTAATCACTTAAAATTATTATTTTTTTTATTTGTTTGCTTTTTTTCTCGTTTGGAAAACTATGGATCTAGTTGCTGATGATAATAATGGTATTCATTGTGAAACAAATAAACTAACTGATACAATATAACACAGCAATAATAGCATTATTATTGTTTCTGGATATACATCGTTCTTCTTTGCATTCTCTTTTGGTGATGGTTTCTTTCTCTTTTACTTTGGTATATGAATCTGGTAGAGATATTATAGAAGTATCCATTTCTTAAGTACTCTATGGTAAGATGAAGAAAAAATTAAAAAATAAAAAAAATCCTTAAAGCAAAAGCAAGAACATAAAAAGAATAAAAGTCAGGGCATTTTTTTGTGTTGACGTTGTTGACACGTGTAATAATTCTCTTCTTCTATCTTTTCTTAAAAAGCGACGAGACGTATAAATATCGTGTTGCGTCGTTTTTTGTTTCATGTTTTTGTTTTATAATTTTTATGTTGTTTTTCTTTTCTTCTTTTAAACTCTCTCTCTGCGATTAGTTGTCCTTCACCTGCATCTTTGTTTATACTCTTTTTTCTTAATCCCTCATGAGATATGAATATATTTACGAGTCGAATCGGTTATTATAATATTCATGCACTCAATTATTTACTCACTCCAGATTGTGAAAATATATAATTACAATTCACTTAATAATCAAAAAAAGAAGAAGAAAAGAGAAGAAAAAAAAATGACCAACACAAATTTCTTTCAATTAAAGTAATTACACTTAAAATGTCGACTCAATCGGGTATTACCGGGGACCAAGAACTATTAGATCACATTCTGAACAACAATGAAAACGTTATCATTATATGTAGAGTCGATCCAAACAATAGTAGCATTCAACTGTTTCAAGTAATTGAGGAAATCGATGATTTATATTATTTCATCAAGACTTTTGAAGATTGTCAACATCAACCGCTGTACATTTTGATTCCACATAATTTAATCGATAACAATAATAACAACGATAATATTCAAAGTTCTAATTCACCATTACTGTACGATTTTGTTACTTTTGTTCCTGATGAAGCATTGACTAGAAACAAAATGCTTTATGCATCGAGTAAATTGAATTTACAAAGACAGATTGGGAATTCCAAGATTCACAAAAGTATCATGCTGACTTCATTAGATGAATTGAGATTCGATAGCATTGTACGCGATTTACAAGATGTTGATATGGAACTTTTACAAAAACAAGATTTAGAAGAACGTGAATTATCGGAAAAATTAGAGAAAAAAAATAAAATTCAACAAAATTCTATAGTATACGCAAATCCAAATACTACACATGCTTCAAAATTGACATTTGATATTATTGACAATAACAACTATTTGGATAAATTTTTCTCCTATTCTTCTAATGTTACTCAGGATAATTTCTTGAAATTGGTTATCGATACTCAAAAGGAAATCATCAAAGTTGTTCAATTGGAATCCGTTGCATCTAAATCGGATGTTGCTTCATATATCAATGAGATCAGTTACAATATATACCGTTTGGATTCAGATTATTTTTTCATATACGCTTGTCCATCAGGTTCAAAAGTGAAGGATAGAATGGTTTATGCTTCGAGTAGACAAGGTTGTATCAGTCATTTGATTTCTAAATATAGTAATAGTTCAAATAACTCTTTTAATGAATTTATCAGAGTTAATGAAATTGGTGATTCTGATGATTTAGACGTTTCTGACTTTTCTCCAGATCACCATCATAAACAAAACGACGATATGCCACTGCAAGATCATATTGAACCTTCCTCAAGAAGATTTAACAAACCAAAAGGTCCTCCAAATAGAAGATGATTATAATAATAATAATAATAATAATAGTTCTGCAAATGTATATACATATGTATACATATCATAGTAGTTTCAATTCCTTCTCACATAGTTTCCTAGTAAATAAATCGTAGTTCTCAGTCAAGGAATACAACTGCCTAGAGACTTTTTTGTTTATTTCCGTGTATTGTCCTTTATCTATGGTTCTATTTGGGCTATGGAACAAAGGATCAAGGATCTCTCGTACCAGCAAATTAATCTTTTTCTTACGGTCCCTCTCTGTATTTTGTAAATAAAAATCTCTGGTGAATTTACTCAAGAGCGCTCTCTCTTTTCCACTCTTGTAATTTACCGGAGTTCCCAACTCTGGATGAACAGCGGTCTCTCCTGATATGAGTTCCCAAATATACTGGAACTTTAGTATTTTCTCTTCCTTGCACCGTATATTTGAAATACTCCCCTGTTTCCCTGAGGTTATACATCGTATCACATCGTATTTCAATTTTTGTAAAGCATGACTTTCCACTCGGCAATAAGGACACTGAAATTTCAAATTGTGAGTTTCTTGAAATGGTTTCCTCTGCTCGGAAATTGTGATCCAGCTATTCAAACAATCATAATGATATTCGTGCCGACATGGTTTTAGTCTCCCAATAAACTGCTTTGTTTTCTCTGTCGTGCCATACAAAATGTCAAGACATATGGGGCATTTGTTTGAGTTATTGTGAGTTTGCATGTTTGCACCTGATTTACTTGGTTTTGTCATTTTGTGTAACTTGGGTAGGCTTGGTTTTATTTGATGATCTATGGTATTTCGTATATAAACATTTATATATATTTTTCTAATTTGTAACAATCGTACCCTGATGTGCTCTGATCAAGTTTTTTTGTTTTTCTTTTTCGTTTTGTTTTCTTTTGCATCACAGTCACCTGGCGCGGTTAACAGAGTTATTTCATAAAAAAAAAATGGAACGGCCACTGAATAAATCAATACACCAGATATATCGTTTTTCACAATATATGAAATAGCTCAAGCAGGATATACAATTCCGAATGCTTCAATTGGAAACGTACAAAGTATAACTGCAGGTATTGAAACCCCTTCTTGTTTTTTCTCCCGAAAACGTTTCCCCTCATCAAATTAATCTCTATTTGTACAATTGCTATATTGTTGCCATGTCTCGACGCTGCAACGACAACACTTTTCAAAACAAACCGTCAGCACGTGAATAACAGGCTCAATGAGAAATCACCAACTCATGGAAGGATATACTCACCGTATTCCAACAAGATCAAACACTCCAAACAGCTTGGATGTCCTCATCACATCAGTACGATTTGCAAGTATGTTTCAACCTAGTGAGTTCTAATCAAGGAAAGGTCTGTGATAGGTGCGACGGACAATGTGTGAAATGTGTATCTATGAATAACATGACACTACCAGTGAGAGTTTGCGAATCGTGCCATTCTTCAAACAGATATGACTGCATAATGTGCGGTTCGAAAAACAATGCAAACCACGACTGCTTCTATTGCTACCAATGCTATCTGAATGAATCCCACAAAGACGGATGTCCAAGAATAACGAATACTGGTTCTGACAAGATAGATAAATACTATCAAAACAAGTCAAAGCCTCAGTGAGAGTGTGAATATTGGAATCGACTTTCCTAATGAGAGGTTGGTTACTATACATAGACATACATATATATATATATATACATTGAAACGCAAATAAATAAATATCTGATTTCTTATTTTTGTGATTGTTGGTTTTTCAATGCTATCACTTCTCTTAATGCTGCAAACGGACTTTTTTGAAACTGTTCGGTTCCCAAAACTTGTTTGAAATGTTCAGTCTCTTTTTTCTGTAAGAATTTAGAACCTTTTTGGGTTCTTATACTCGGCTCATTCTTGTTATCATCTTTCTCACTGGCTTCCGTTTTACGTGGAACATAAGTCACAAGTAAAGGTGCTTGAACTTTAACGGTGTTGTTGCTGATTTTAGTGGTGATTGGTTTTGACTGCGCAGTCGTGGCTTTACTTTCAGACGATTTTGGTGCAGGAGAATCAAAATTGAAACCTTCGCTTTGTAAAGAATTTAGTAAATAGTTCATCTTAGGTTTCAATTCATCTCTCAGTTTTCTCTTTCTTCTTCTTTGTGACGACTTGGAAATGCCATCTGCACCGGCTAAACTGGATTTTTGAATTCTTTCTTTGAACGAAAGAGACTTTGTTTCTGACTTGTTCTTTTTGGTTTCTTTGAATTGGTGTAGAAATCTGTCGTTTTCAGTCTCAGGTTTTATGAAATCTGATAACTCTTCTTGAATGTGTTGACTGATTGCAGAAAGACTTTGTTCATTATTTTTAGTTTTTGACGAAACCTTGGTTCTTAGTCTTTTATTTTTAGCAACCATTTTTTTGTTTTGATGTAATGCTTAATAATGATTATCTATATTTTCCTTGCAACTTCAGTCAACAATTAGTAGACTAACATATATATTTGTCAAGATGAGGTTCGTTGATCCATACGTTGGTTATCGAAAAAGAAAAGATATTACTGAGAATTGCAACAACCGACCAGCCGAGACTGTTTGGTTACAGCAAGCGTTCACCGAATGCCGAACGTAGGGTAAAAAGATGTCGTGTTTTTTTTTTTTTTTTTTCAGTAAAAGGTAATTCATGTATGTGGCTCAATCAATGCTTTTCTTGAAAAAATTTTATTCAGACAGATGGAATGTTGAATGTTTAGATGCACACCACAACCTCTTTACAGACTCTAGAAGTCTCAAAACCAAGAACTATAGACCACAACACCAGGTATTCTTACACGACAACCAGGAAGAAAATGAAATCTTTTTACACCACTTTATCAGTATTGTCCACTGCCGCTCTAGGGTATGCTCTTTATTTTGACTACCAAAGAAGAAATAATGTTGATTTTAGAAGAAACTTGACAAAGAAAAACTTAGACTTTAAGAAGAAGCAAGAAGAAAAAGAAAACGAAGCTGCAAAAGGTAAATTACTGGAAATTCAAGAATACTTGGTCAGACAATTGGCTAAAAGCCCGTTACCTGCAGGAACCTCCCTTGATGGTGATAACACTGATCTTTTCCAAACTTTGGTGGAAGACGGTGAAAAATTATGTTCTCAACCAGGTGCTGAGTTAGAAGCAGCTTTTTCATTTTATAAAGCTCTGTGTGTTTTCCCAAACCCTGTCAATTTATTATCCATTTACCAAAGATCAGTTCCTCCTGCCATCTATGATAAAATTGCTTTGATGATTGCTGCTTTGCCACCTGCAAACGTTGCTTCTATCATTGGTGATGAAATGATTGAATAAATCATGAATTGATTAAGTTAAAACATATGTACATCTAAAGAATATAAGAAAGAAAGAAAAGAGAAATACAAAACAATGCGATGCAATAGAAACATTTTTGAAAGTTAGAGGATCGTACGTGAATTAACTTCTGTATATAGAAAGAAAGTCAATACCAATATTTTTTAAAAACTAAATGTAAGTGATAACAGTATAATAACTGTGATGTTAGTATGACAAGCCATCCGTTTTCTCTGAACAATTGGCCCCCCACGTAGAAGAAGAAGAAGAATATAAAAAGCTGCTTATTTACATGTACATTGTTCTATACAAATGTTATTACTTACTTTGGAATGTATTTTAGCAATTTGCTCAAATATCCACCGTAAACAACTAAACTGACACAGTAAGAGAAATTGAACAATAAACTTAGACCGTGAGATTTCCCAAACTCTTTTCTCAAAGGAGCATCTTTTTTCTCAAAGTCTGGGTTAACCTCTTCCTTCTCTGAAGTTTTGTACGATTGTGCTAGCAGCTTACGGTCTTCTTTAACTCTCTTGGTCCATGGTAATAACCAGAACAAATTGGTCATACCACAAATACTACTAAAGGCAATCGAAATCATTGGGACCTTGGAGTTTAGAAAAAGAGCATTGCTCGGCATGGTCAATAATAGCAAAAGTGGTGCAAATGATTGGATTTGGAAAAAAATTGGAAAGACTTTGTTTTGCAAAAGGGAGAAACTATCTCTTTCCAAATTTTTGAAAGCGATAGGAGCTGCAATGTAGGAGTAGAAGATATTTCCTCCAAATAAAAAGGAGTATATAAATAAATGAGAAGCTGGTTTGATGAATGACATGCTGTTTTGATAAGTGCGACGAGTTGGTTAGTGTTTTTGTGTGTTTGGAAGTTGGTGTCTGTTGTCCCACTACCGCCCACAATTTGACTATCCTCTATATTGTTACCTCGGAGATACAAGACGATAAAAAATCCACGTCGCAATACCGAGATCATCGTCGTCTGGCCAAAAAAATGAAAAAAATTCTAAAGAAAAAAAAAAAAACAGAGTCTGTTCTGGATGAATGATAATGAAGAAAATCTTCTGTAGATATATATATCATCAAGATGTTGTAACAGAAAAAGAAAACAGCCCAAATACAATCGTCACTTTGCTATCATCACATCTACAATGCCCGTTATTGCCAATCCTATCAAGCTTAAAACTGTTGCTTAAACAGGGATTAAAAAATATATCCCAACATGCAAAAAGATATCTATTCAGTACTGCAACTGGGGAGGTTCCTCCGAAGGTGTGAGACAATACCTGAAAAGCGCTAACATCAACAGACTGCTAAGTTCCAACAAACACATTGAGTTTGAAATAGTAAATAAGAACGGTACTCACCCAGTCATAACTGGCCACTACAATAATCAAAGAATCAAACCTATATGTGTCAGAAACTTGAGTATACCAAGAATTGAAGAAAAGTTGAACGTCATCAAGAGTTCTTCAGGTAACATATTGAAAAACGTTGCCAAAAACAAAAACGTTCAATCCAATAACGATTCTGTTAGAGGTATATGGTCTCCAGTTCATGTTGATCCTACCTTCAGATACAAAGTTTGAAACGAGCTTTGATCTACATTTTTCACTGTAAATAAATTACTCGAGTATATCGAGTATATCTTTTCCAAAATATTATGTACTATTGTTTATATTTTACAAATGTAATTACATTATATACTAACTCGAATTCGAAAATAAAAGTTTGATCCTTGAAAATGAGATGCGATTCTTATTTGTTAAACTCTCTGATAATAACTGGAACAGAAGATGGTGGCAACGCACCGGACTCAGTGATAATCTTATCGATGTATTCAGGAGGAGTCAAATCATACATTGTGTTGAATATGTTCAAGTTTGGATTTGATTCCCATTTCTCCAACACGCTGATCTTGTCGTTTCCTGATGGTTTCAAAGCCTCTTGTTTTCTGTTCTTGTTGTTGTTGTTGTTGTTATTCTTTTTGTTAGTCATACTGTCATGGCTGGTTTTGGCTGATGCAGAAAACTGTCTTCTTTCTTTAATAAATTGTTCTAAAAGAACGTTTTTAAAATCACCATCATCCTCTTTGTAATCCATATTCACAGAAAGTAAATCATTTGGATCAGCCAATTCATTGAATGTTAGAGAATCTAATTGTACCCTGTTTGTGAACTTTAGAGTTTCACAGCAAATGATTACTGGAATGTTCTTCAACTTGGCGGTCATTGCCAACATCGCAGATCCAACTCTGCTATACATAAATCCGTTACTCAAAATAGAATGAGCTCCCATGAAAACATAATCTATGTCGACAGTTTGAAACACATAGGCCAATGAGGTGATCATACAGTACATAACATCGACACCTTGATTTTTTAGATAATCGGCACATTTCTTACCCTCGTGCAATGGTCTGCTATCAACGATGATGACTTTAAACGTCTTTTTCAATTGGATTTTGTTGTGTACAAAAAGTTCTTTCAAGACCTCTGAACAACCGTATGTTACAATTGTGGTATTGTTTTGAATGTGGTGGGATGCACTTTCAACAATAACCCTGTCGGCCAACTTAATCTTTTCTTGAATAAACATATCAATATCCTCTAATAACGAAGCCTTGGCATCTTTCTCTTTGAAATCAACGTCCAACATGGAAATTTGTTGTTTCAACCATCTGATAGTGTTACCCATGGTGACGCTTAGTGGTCTGGCTTTGATGATGAAATCAATCTGGTGCGATATGTATTGAGTCAAATTTCTAGATAGAATTGTCCCTGGAGGAGTTTGGTAGTCTGAAATGATCTTTTTGAAAAGCTCCAGCATGGCAAGACATCTTGGTGTAGACCCCACGATCTTGTATTTGGCAAAATCATCAGTCAACTTTAGCGTTTCCTTGTGCAATAAGTCTCTATTGATTATCAACTCTTTGATCTGCTGACTCAACTCGGACGAGACAGAGGTTTCCTTGATGATGGTGTTTGGAATAATGGAACATGTACCTGGAACACCCACACTGTCTGGTTGTGGCTGGCCTACACTCTCTGGACTGCTCGATGACAGCACGGTGTTATAGGCTTGTAAACTTAGACCCTGCGCAGTAATTTTGGAATACTTTGTGGAGCTTATGACAGAGGTCACAGCCAAGAGAGAGGCTCTTCTTTCAGCAGCCGTTTCCAAATGACCAAAAAGAGTAGATTTGGAAGCAAGCCCGGAACCTGCTGCTCCATTGGCGCCTTGAGTTCTTTCTTTCAGTTTTTTCTCCTTTTCCAGCTCCTTTTGCTTGTCAGTTTCTTTTTGTTTCTGTTTCTTCTCTTTCTTCAATTCTGCGTTTTGTTGCTGTTTTTCAATGGAAATCCCACTTGCTGCCGCTTTTTTAGCTGCTCTCTTGGCAGCCTTTTCTTGTTTTTTCAATTCCTTCAAGTCCTTATTGCTCAGTTCCCCATTGTCAGCTTCCTCATTTGAGCGTTCTTTAGATTCTACTGTGGCAGCCTTGTTCTTCTGAGTCTCATTCGCTTGATTGGTGGATGCTGCTTTTTCGGTAGCTGCAACTGCAGCGCTGATTGCAGGGGCATTAGAATTCGTAACTTCGCTCATTTCAGTTTATAAAGAGTAATAGCCAGATTGTTGGTTTGCTGATGGGATCGTTTTCAAGCAACATTGATCAGTTGAGTTATAGAGATCATCACCGGTATCTGTATGAGTAATAGTCATCACTAAGACTTGTTCTGATTTTTCACGAGTATTAAAAAAATTTTAGAGCTTTGCGATCGGGTAATTGCGTTTCGAATTAGAGAGCCGGAACAACACCACGAGCACAGCAAGAGAAACAGAGATGATGGTTCTTTTAAATATAAACATCAATTATATACATGTGTACTAGACTGTTTTGTTCAGGCCTAGTGTGATGGGAGTTTTCAGCAGAGAGGGAACAACAAAGAAAACTCTTTGCTGCAGAATAGAAAAGCATTAGTATTCTAAGCACTTGCAGCCGTTTCTGGAGCAGCATCTGCCCTGATTGCTTTTCTTGCTTCAATAGTTTTCAAATGGACTTCCTGTTTCTTAGCTTTTTCAGATTCAATGATCTGTTTGTATTCAGCAAACAGAGTATCAAAGAAATCAGTTTTACCTGTTTTTTGTAAGGCAAGTTGATAGTCTTCGTTGAACTTTAAAACTTGAGGGTTGGTATTCCCTACCAAAGCTAAAACTCTGGTAGAAATGTATGACAAAGTGTTTTCATTGACAAAATTCAAGTATCTGCTCACCGGAGTATCGTTGTTGGATGACAATTGAGGTAACTCAAGAGTCGACTTTAACTGTTCAATGACTGGGCTTTCTCCCTGAGTTAGCTGATCAACAAGGACTTTCGCCAACCCAGTTTTGTCGTTGGTTTGCTTGTCAATCACGTTGTTGTAGTAGGTCTCCACCTTGACCTTCATGTAGAGCTTGCTGGGAATCCCTCTGTTAAATAGATATTTTTTCAATAGTTTGGTGGTTATCACACTGTTGAAATAGTGTTCAATGTCATAAACAGAAGCCATTCTTTCTGGTTTGAATTTTGGCTGACGCAAAGTTTTGTTAAAAAAATTTGTAACCTCACTGTGTTGATTAGTTCTAAACAAAGCTGTATAAGTTAAAAAGGCAAAGTGCTCCCCCTTTAGGTATTCGTACCAAAAGAAATGTTTTTTGGCGCTCAAACTTTTCATCTGGTACATCAACCATTGCACGTCTGCCTTGCACTGAACGTTCAAGAGATAATTGGTTAGCACTTTAGTAGAGATGGACTTGAAAGGTTCTCTTTGCTCGTATAACTTACCAGTGACGGGATCTTTGATATCTAGCTCAACAATTCTTTGCTTGTTTCTTTCTCTGTATAATAACACTTTCAAACGTTTTGGGGTCTTCAAATATTCAATAAACGTTTTCAATGATGTTTGGAAAGGTTCCACCTCAGCAGATGTGACAAACTCTTTGATTACTGGCTTGGTGTTATATGGCTTGGTAGTTGGTGCTGTTGAAGTGGCATAGGTGTTGCAACGCATTACGTTCAACAAACTAGACTTGTTGACAGCTTTCAGCCCCCTCACTATTCCGTTACTGTGCAGCATTTTTTTTCGATGAGTCTTGTTTGTTGTCTAAACTTGATGAATTTTTGATATACCTCAAGCAGATTACCTAGAGATGTACTCCATTTCATTTCGAGGTTGAAAAGTGAAAAATCGTGAAGTTTTTTTTGTTTTTTACTTTTTTTTTCTGTTTCCGATTCAAAAATACAGAATCACGTGTATTACCACTTCATTAATCTTTTATAATATGACGACCAAACAAATGGTACAGGACAAGAGAGATTGAACAGATAGCTAGAGAACTCATACAAGAACATGCTAGAAGATAACAAGTACAGTGCCAATTACATTGAGTCACTTATAAAGCAGAAAAGATATGCTTCTTTGAAGACTCCTATAGAGTATATATAGATCTACGACGATGATGACGATAATAATTTGAATTTCAAAGAAAAAAGTGTTGAAAAAAACAACGATTTTAAACAGCAAAACCTTTATCGGGCAGAGATAGAGAATATGATAGACAGACTCGCCGAAGAAAGCAAGCTTCGTAGCTTAACTGAAAATAAAACATCGTCTTTGCATATACATGTTTTAGAAAATTATCCAGTTTCGAAGGCTTACTCTGAGATAACCTCAACTAATACAAATACTGACAAGGTGCGATTGCACCAAGTTTCAGATGGTATGACTAATGCCTCATTGTCTTCATCACTATCGGAGTCACAGCCACCCGCAAAGAAGAGGAAAACATCTCTTTATTCTTCCATCGAACAGAAACAAATCGAGTATGCATACTTACAACATCAACAACTGCACATGGAGAAAGTGTTAGAAAACCACGTTGTTTCGAAACAACTTGTGTTAAAATATCAAGCACAGCTGCAAGATAGCAGGTTTTTGCAAGACAGTATTGACCGGAACAATAATAATTTGGAAAGTCTAGCAAAGTATCAACTCAACCAAATTAAAACAAATCAGCCCCTGATCGATAAACTACAGATCGATTGGAAAACCCAACTGATCAGTAACATTTACAAAGATGCTGAGGAATTATAATCATTCCTAAAGCATTTTTTTTTTTTTTGATTGTTTTTAATTTTTTTTTTTAAAATATAACAGAATTAAATAAAATGTAGTACATTATGTATAAAATAGAGTTACGCTTATTTGTCTAAAACATCAGCATCAAATTTTTGTTTGAACCATTGGATGGTGTCTTCTTGGTGGACTCTGTGAGAGTTACCGACAGCAGCTTTACATCTCTTTCTTCTGGCGATTCTGTTACCTGGTCTACCCATGACAACAAAGAAATCCATACAGTAAATACCAATAGATGGATCGTATTTGATACCTAAATCAATATGTTCTTGGATACCGAAACCAAAGTTACCAGTTTCAGAAAAGTTTCTAGTTCTCAATTGATATTCTTTAACTTTCAAACCTCTTTCCAAAATTTCATCAGCTTTTGGACCTCTGATGGTGACATGGACAGCAATTTTTTCGTTTCTTCTGATACCGAAAGTTCTGACAGTGTATCTAGCTTTAGAGTGGACTGGAGTTTGACCAGACAATTGTTCTAAAACTTTGGAGGCTCTGGTTAATCTATCACCAGATTCACCAACGGAAATGTTTAAAACTAATTTTTCGATTTTCAAATCTCTCATAACATTTTGAGCTCTGGAAGACATCTTGGGCAGGTTGGGTATGGTATGTTTAGGTTGTTTTTAACATCAAGAATTATTAATAAATCGGGGGCATTGAAGAGTGAACGTGATCCATGCAACAACAACATTCTAAGATCATGCTACACAACCAGCATAGGTGTGAATGATACATTGACCAACCATCCTATGCAAATTCAGGCAATACTTCTCACAATCACATCTCAACCTCCAACAAATTTGCAATCCTATACTATTTTTCTTTCCGCGAATGAACAAAAAAATCTATAATCAAGATGAACAAAAAAAAAAAGAAAAGAAAAGAAAACAAACCCAAACACGATATAAAAAAGAATAGAACTAATTGAGTAATACTTGTCCTGATTAAGACATAAAAATGACCTTTCTTGTTCAAAATGCTTCAACCTGCTTAGACAATACAGCAGGCAAGTTAACGTCACGTGGTTTTAGAAAAAACATACTTTTTTGTTTTTCTCTATAAACAATATATGTAGCCCAAAACAAGAAAACAAAAAAATCCCCCATGTATTATGTCCAGGTGTTTTTTAATGGTGCAATGGTGTAAGAAATTATAATTTCATATCAGAAAGATGTGTCACAAATATTAGTAACACAATCACGTGCATTGTTTGATTTCAAAAACATGTTTTTTTGTTTTTTTTTTCGTTAGTCTAGGTTTGCTGAAACTTTGAGATACGGAACAAAGACATCAGAGGGTGGCAAACCTTAATATTCTATATAGTGGCATGAGGGGGTACCCATAAAAAATACACTACCAAACACCAATAAACATAAAGATACAATAAAATGTTGGACACAATTGCTGATCAATTACAAGGCCAGTCGTCTTTGGCTTTCAAAGAACTAACGTCTGCCTGTAATGCGGAACAAGAACAAGAATATTTAGAAAGCAATTTCATCAACGGTGCGTCAAGATTCAACCATCTTTCTCCCGTCTTGTAACTGCCTCCAGTTTCCACTCCTGCTGAGTTTTTAAGAGCACACACTAACGATTCCAAAAATCCAGATTGTGCTATCAAAATTGCGCACGGTACCACCACTCTAGCTTTCAGATTTCAAGGTGGTATTGTTGTTGCTGTTGATTCCAGAGCCACTGCTGGTCAATGGATTGCTTCTCAAACCGTTAAGAAAGTTATTGAAATTAATCCGTTTCTATTAGGGACCCTAGCTGGTGGTGCTGCAGATTGTCAGTACTGGGAAACCTGGTTGGGTACTCAATGTAGATTGCACGAATTGAAATCGAAGGAAAGAATCTCAACGGCTGCTGCTTCTAAGATTCTAAGTAACTTAGTATACGAATATAAAGGGGCTGGGTTGTCCATGGGTACTATGATTTGTGGGTACACTAAAAAGGAAGGACCAACTATATATTATGTCGACTCTGACGGGACAAGATTAAAAGGAGATGCTTTTTGTGTAGGGTCTGGTCAAACTTTTGCATACGGTGTCTTGGATAGTAATTACAAGTGGGACATGAGTGTAGAGGATGCCTTATACTTGGGGAAAAGATCTATTTTAGCTGCTACCCATAGAGATGCCTTTTCTGGTGGTTCCATTAATTTGTACCACGTAACCGAAAACGGATGGGTCTATAATGGGAATCACAACATTGACACATTATTCTGGGAAATTAAAGAGAAAGAGGGTTCATTCGCCAATGTTATTGGTGAAGCATAAACATTTATAGTGTATATATTTAGATAATTTAAAGATGAATCTTTTGAATCACAGATTTTAAAAATTGTTATATCCTTTAAACATGTAATACTTTTGGATGGCGATAGTGCGCATCTATTCTCCGTCTTCACTGCCGCTGCTGGAACCGCTTTCATCTTCACTGCCGCTTCCACTTTCAGAGCCACTTCCACTGCCACTGCCACTACCACTGCCACTCTCGGATCCACTTTCAGACCCGCTTTCAGAGCCACTACCACTAGAGCCAGATCCGCTTTCAGACCCGCTTTCAGACCCGCTTTCGCTGCCACTTTCTGAATCACTTCCACTTCCGCTTCCGCTGGAACCGGATCTACTCTCAGAGCCGCTCTCACTGCCACTTGAACCTGATCCACTCTCGGATCCACTCTCACTCTCGGCTTCGCTTTGAGTTCTCTTCTTTGGGATACTCGTCGTCACTGTTGGCTTCGAGCTAGTGGTCTTCTCTGTTTTTATAGTAGTCTTTGGCATGGACTTGTTTATTTTTTTAGCCAATGCTGGTGGTCCATTGGTTGGCGTAACAGACTTGGCAGTCACAAAAGACACAGGAGAACCAGCTTTGCTCGTGCGTGCACTAGATGATCTACTCAAACCTGTGCTTGTTGTGGCTGGCCTCTTTGGTTGGAAAAATTTCGACAAAGATGTGGGATCAAAGCCACCTGACGATGGAGTAGATACTGTTTTCACAACTGTTTTAGAAATAGGAGTGGTGACTTTCATTGGTGTCCCTAAAACACCGGAATTGTCCGATTTCGTTGGAGTTGACTTGATCTTGGTTTTCTTCATCAACGGTTCCACTATTTTATATTGAGTAGTCCCAGTAATTGGCAGCTTCTTTGTTGTGCTGACAGTAGTCTTTTTCCCACCACTGGCTAAAGTTTTCATTGCTGAACTGGAAATAATTCTACCACTATTAGCAGCAAATTTTGTATTAAGACCAGTGATTATTTTCCCAGTGGACGGTTTTTTAGTCGTAGTGGTTATGATCTTGGCCATTTTCGGGGTCGGTGAGGCAGGTTTGGTTTTCCCCTTCACTTTCGTTTTCTCAATACGCCCCATAGTGTTTGGCGTGTTTGCCACAATGCTTGGTGTCATCAGTGTGAACTTTTTAGGTGCTGGGTCATTGTAAACTACATTCACGGTTTTTCCCTGCTTGTCTAAAACTGATTTTGTTGAGGTGGCCGTTTTCTTCCCGTTGGTAATTATGGTGTCCTGTGTTCCACGATTGGTCTTAGCACTGTTTAATGCACTAGCATTTTTTGCTGGTTGCACCATTAATATTTCGGGCGAATCATTTGCAGTATTGAACAGTTGTCTCTTCCGTTTCACTTCTTCCTCTCTAGCTGCGATTATGGCCTGTTCTTTCAACTGCTCTGCGGTAGGCAACTCCACAAGTTGTGTGATTCTACCATTTGTAATTTTCTTAGTTGACCCGTTAACTGCAGCTGCTAATATTAAATTAAGTTGTTGCGGATTTCTATCAATCAATGTGGTCAACGGGTTCCCCACTAGCCCTTTGCTTTTCGCAACCTGGTTGACTTGGTTAATTGTCATTGCCAGTGCTTGTGTCAAAATGTTCGTAGTGGTCTGTCTGTCTAAACCTTTCCTATCTCTCGTCAAGATTATCAATTGCTCCTGCAAATAGTGCATGGTTCTAGTGTTTGCCTGTTCGAGGGTTTCTGATGGATCTGGTTGTTTTGGAGTTCTTTGGAAAAACTTCTTCTGTTCTTCCTTTTCTTCGTTTTCTCTCTGTCTTAGTTGCTCCTCTTGTTTTTGTTGAACGATCTCCCTTTCCTTGATGTATGACTCGTCGAGTCCCCATAGCCAACCTTTGCCCTCTTTTGAAATATTAACAAAAGACTTGTTCAGTGACAAATTGTGTCTAACAGAACTTTGCCAACTCTCGGGACAATATTTGTAGTACGGATATAACTCTTTGATGCCACTATATATGTCAGCCAAAGTCATACCTTTCGCAGAACAGAATTTCCTCAAGCAGTCTGTGATAATTGTAGAATATGATATAGTCGGTTTCGTTCTGTACTCCAAAGGAATTTCAGCAGTTGTGTAGACTTTTTTGGAGTCCTTGGTCTTTTTCACGGCTGGCTTTGGAACCGCCTTAGGGGATGGCTTGGATACAGCTTCTGCTGGTGGTTGAGGAATTGCCTTCAAAACAGGCTGAACATTAGGTTTTTGAACTTTTTGTGAAGCAGGTGGCCCGATGGATCCCGCTGTTGGTTTTAGTGTTGGCTGTAAAATTGCTTTTTGTAACGCTTGTTGTGAAGCAGGCTTCAACACTATTTTCTCAGGTCCTTTCGAGGCACTTTTTGAGATAGGTTTTGCGTTTGGCTTGGAACTGACCACAGCTGTTTTCGTTGATAGAACGACTTTGGGCTTTGTTTTTGAAGAAGACATGGAAATTTCGATAACATCCGGACCGGCATCCATTATAGGTCTACCTTTTGAAAAAGATGGGGGAGGTCTGGGTATTGAGGGTGTGGCTTGTGGTACTTTTTTATCGGTTTCGATTTTTTTCTTCTGCAAAGAGACAACTTTGGCCTGCTTAGTACTCGAAAGCGCGGTTGGTGTTATATTTTTGGCAACCTGTTTCTTGTTTACCTTGGCATCTGCCTTTGCTTGGTCTATTTCTGCTTTGGTTTTGAATCTGTCCTCATTTATCTGGTCATGCATATTTTCTGGCAACACAAAAAAGAACGGAATGTCAGATATTTGAATTTTTGAATCGTTTTTCAATCCAACTGTAACATTTCTACCTATAAATTGGTCATTCACAAAGACACCATTTTTCCCGAGTACTGTTAACTCGAATCTTCCAGATCCAAAATTGTAAAATATTTGTGCGTGTCTTCTTGAAATGTTTTTTAATGGACCCAAATCGACATCCACTTTGTGTTGTTGAATGCTCGGCATTTTCTCGTTTACAGATCTTCTCCCAATAGTTATTTTCAAAGTTTGGACGTAGAAGGTGAAATCTTGGAAATCTAACCTCGCGTAGGCTGAAATACCTGAAGTGGATTCCTTTAGGTCTATTATCTGGCTTGCTCTTGCTAGAACTTCGCTCGGCTGATCTCTTTTCAAAGCCATGTTACTAGAATTTGCAGATTGTGGTTGTTCAATACTTGCCAAGCCGTTGATGCTGTTATGGTTTTCAATCTCCTGTAAAGAAGATGTGGTTTTCAGTAATAAATCCTCCCTACTTACAGGCAGCATCGGAGCCAAAGAATCTTTTCTTTTGTTTTGAAAGTTATTGTTCTTTGCCATTATAATGGATGCTGGCGTTTTCTCAAAAGTCTCAATGTTTGTGTTAACAAAGGCCTCACTTTTAGGTTTTGTTGATTCTTCATTTTTTTTGGTGAAAGATGAGTCAGTATTGTGTTGTTGACTTTGCCCTACTTCCAGCTTTTGTTCGTTCGTATTTTTTAGTGCTGCAGGTTTAAGCATTCTGGCATCAACAGCTACATTGTCATCATCTTCGTCATCTATCACAGCACTGTTTTCAGATGCTATTTTCAGACTTCCCAATTTGCTTAGTCCCAACGATGGTCTTCTGTTAGGCCCCAGTATTGACGAGCCTCTGCGAAGCCCCATTACTGGATTGACAAAAAACTCATCATCCTTGGATCCATCAAAACCCAGCAGTGATTCAATCACACCATCAGATCCAATGCTCGTTTTTCTCCCTCCCAGTAAAACTCCTGAAAAGATGAAATTTCTTTGCGAAGTTGGGTATGACGAGGCTTCTGAGTCTTGTCCATCCGGTGGAGGAATGCCAAATTGTATCACCTCATTTTCGTCGTCATCGCCATTCTGAATTGTTGCATTATCTTTGAAGCTCGGGCTTGTCTCATTTTCTTTAAGATTTAAGGATGTCCTCACCGAGTTTTGTGACGTATCCTTTTGGTATTGTGGTTCTTGGTTTGAAGGCACAGGTTGGTCTAATATAATCTCGCCTTTATCTTCTTCCTCCGTGAATGTATTGGTGCGTGTTTCTTGTTTGTTATGCTGATCGGGATTCCTGTCTGATTGGAGAACGTCGAAATTCTTTTCATTCAAATACAAATCCGAATTGTTATTTATGAGAGAAGACCTTAGTGACTCTCTGAATGCTGACCCAGGATCGTTGGTGTCAAAGAAACTCATACTGAATCTCGAGCTTTTCAGCGTATCGTCCAAGTCAGCGGAGTTGACGTTCATTAACAAAGTCGTAGAATCTATTCTTTTTCTTGGAATCAAATCGGGAATCGGCATTGAATTTGGTATGTTATCGGACTGTAGTTTTGTAGTTTGATTGATGGACTCTGCTATGTCATTGCTCTCTATTATTTCCTCAATATTTTTGCTAGGCTGTTTTAAATTTTCGTTAATGTGCTGTGATGTTGACGGCTGAGCTAAACTGTCAGAGTCGTTATTGTTTTTATCTACCGGTTGAGGATTATGGAGTAAGACTTTCTCTTGTGTTGTTGCTGGAATTCCATTTTCCTCAACAGATGCTGGAAGTAGTCCATCCGTGGGCGATCCTAATGATAGTGACATTTTCTTATGAGTAACGTGCTTATATGGCAATATATGGTATGAATAAACAAGAAGGTTCTCTTTCTCTCAGCTTAATGGTGTTCCTCCTTTTATGCAATCTCTCTCAATGGTGATGTTAAGCTCCACACTAGACAACCGATGGTTTTTAATCTATTTTGGTCTGACTTTCTCTAAAGTGTATTAATTTCACCAGGAAGGTCATTGTTTTATTTACATTTCTATTTATTTATCGAAAGCAGTTATCATCTGTCAGTCGCAAAGCAAAGAAAAAAAAAAAAAAAAAAAAAAAAAAAAAAAAGAAAAAAAAACAATGATCCAGGTATTACGAGCAGTGCGGGTATCGAGCTTCACAAGAGCATTTAATCAAAGATGCCAAATTATATTACATATATTTATTATTTATACTCTCATATGACGAACGTTATGAATCTCTTGCTCAGTGATACACCAAGCAATAGACTCTTTCAAATCTGCTTTCAATTCAATCAAGCCTGTTTCTGGATTGTTGGTAAAGTCTTCATTTTCAAAACCCAAAACAAGCACCAGTTGGTTGATCTTATCAAATTTCTCTCTTAGATAGTAGTTGTCCGAGGAGCAAATCACGGATATGAAAAGACTCATCTATTTGTCCAACTTCAAAGCACCTAGTTCGTTTACTCTTTGAAGCTTCCAAAATTTTGGTAGAATCACATTACTGTAGAAGTACTCAACTACATGGAGAAGCACGAGGCTGTATATCTTTGGATCACAAACGTTTTTATAAGGTTGAGAAATAAATGCCCAAAATCTTATAAAGTCCGCTAACATACCCAAATCTTCAAAATCAGATGCATTGCAGAAATAAGGATCCTTGGAGTTTTGAGTCACATTGACATTATCGGTACCGGTACTGATAAATTGCTGTTTACCGTTCAGTAAAAGTTTCCCCAAACTGTGGCACGCGTGCTTCAAACCAATTTCAAAAATTTTGGCTGTGTAGCTTTTCAACACCAAGTCGCAGTATTCAATAGAGGAGTTGTAAGATTTCGTGATTGTAGATTCCAATATTTTGGCATCGTCGTCAAATATGTAGTTCGTGGATAAGATGTTGTTGTCGAGGATTAGCTCTTGAAGAAGAAGTTTTTCCAAAACGTATTTCAAGTCCTGGATTGTATTCATGTACACCAAAACCATGTGGAAGTTCTGCATGTCGATGACTGTGGTGTATTCGTCGGCTACAATTTGTTTACCTGCAAAAAGTTCCTTGACCAAGTTTGATGTAGAACTATTTTTCAAAACGGTGGCATATTGTTGTATGGAGGAAAATGCGGTTTTGAACATTTTTTCTCCGGCAGAGGAATCGTAGTCTGTGGATACAGGCCCATTTGAGGATTGATGATCAATTTTCTCAAGTGAATCTGTGTATCTGCATAGGTATGCCGGAGCAATGGTGATGTCAGAGAGTTTATGTAAGATCTGTTTGATGAATCCGTCTTTTATTATTGTGTTTGGTAAAAACACAGCCATGAAATCATGGACTAGTACGAAATCACCAGTATTGATGATAGTAATCAAGTATTTTTTCAAAATGATGGAAAAATCGTCAGTTAGCGATGATATTGGTACCGCGACGTCGTTATCTTTGAAAGAAGGCTTGTTGAAGGAGGATATGTATGAGTTTATGTTCGGGAAGTTTTCCATATCAAACACTTTTCCCAAGTTGTTCTGAATTTGATTTTGGAATTTTTCCTTGAACAGATCATTTATGATGGTGTTTAGTTTATGCGTGAACTGGATAACGTTTATGCATTTTGGAACATGAATTATGGTTTTTGTTGCAGTTTCATCCCGTACGGAAAACTCTTTATATTTGATCGCAAAAAACTTTTCAAACATTGACCAATATCCCAAGATGATTAAGAAATCGTTTATGAATTGATCGGTATTCCCATTTTTACTCTGTGTAAACTCGTCCATGAAAATATCGAGTAAAAGAGAGCTTTGTAAGTCTATTTCTTTTAATAGATTTTCCATGATAGTAATCATAGATTCCTTGTTATAAAAATGAATGATGATTTTGGAATGGTTGTTGATGATCATGGAGCACATTTTAAACAGGTGTAAAAAACATTGTGGAACAGTAAGTTTTTTTTTCTGCAACACCATGATGTCTCTTGACTTGTCGTTGATAATATTACAAATGTATTTTGAGTATAGGGTTAGTCCCAGTTGTGGTTGGTTGATTAAGGGGAAAATCTGGAGACTCTCTTGTAGAAGATGTAATGATTTGGAATCGTTAGAATCCTTGTACAATTTCTCGCATGCCTCATCAAAGTTCTTCTTGTTGATAATCAGTATATCGTTCATCATCTTGTTGATAAACTGTTGAGGTTCCATGGGCAATTCACCTGTAGGGAAAGTTTTCTTGGCAAACTCTGTGTTCAAATAGGCTAAATCGTTTTTGATTAAAACCATTATTTCATGCAAGTTTCCACTACATTCTAATAATAGTTTCCCTCTATGTTTCGATTGGAAATCTTGATTGATTTTTTTACATTTCAATTTTATAATTTGTAAATTATGCAAATATGACCATGTTGAATGTATAAAATCTTGTTCTTTATTCAAATTTTGTAAAACTTGATAAATTTTTAATGAAATTTCATAATTTTTCTCATATTTGTTTGTTTTCAAAAAAGAGTGAAATTTTGATAGTGTTGAAGAAAGTGCGGTCTTATCCAATTCAACAGTTCTTTCAAAATTTTGTTCCGATATGATGAAAACGTTGTTTATACAATTGATCAAATTATCATATATATCTTTATATTCTTTCTGCAAACATGACAATGTCGTTTCCATGTGTGAATAATTTTTCAAATTGCTGTTAATGATTGTATCATATTTTTCTACAAAATCTTGTAATTTCTCTTCATCAAATTCCTTTATTGAAAACAATGATTTACTCATGTTGGGATCTTATGCGATGTCTGTTTTCTTTGTAACTTTCATAATATACATATATATAATGTCATCAGGTAATCATTACAAGTGTATTTTGAAAGTTTATCTACTATTTTGTTGTTCCCATTGGAAAAATATTTATAAAACACTCGGACTGTTTTTTTTTCATAGAGCAAGTCCGAGATATTACACACCGGACAACCATGTCAATTCAAAAAAAAACAAGTGCTAACACGTGTATAGTTTGCTTTGTTGTGAGTGTATGTTTTTTTGTTTTTTGTTGTTTTTTTTGTATATGATTATTATTAATATTAAATTACAAACAGATAGATAGGAGAAATAAATACAATTAAAATATTATATTATTATTGTTCAATTAAGCAACAACTTGAGGTTGATGTTCATATTCTTCTTCAGCTTCTTCGTGTTCTTCTTCTTCTTCTTCCAAAGGTTCTTCTTCTTCTTATTCTTCATCTTCATCATAATATTCAGTTCTAAATGATAGAGTTGGTTTAACTTGAGCGTTATCCAAAGTCCAAGTATTTAGAGCACCTTCAGCATCCATAATAATTTGTTTGGAAGCTTCATAACCATCATAAGCTGGTCTAGTTTCACCTGGAGTAACTGGAGAATCATCTAATAATTCCAACATGGCTTTACCGTACCCAGCAATCAAAGCCAATTTTTCAGAATGTTCAATGATAGAATCAAATTGGTAGTTGAAAGAAGCTCTCAATTTAGATCTAGTGATATTAGACAATTGAGCTTCAGCAACTAAACTTTCAGCTTCAGCTCTAACCAATTCTTGTTCCAAAACTTCCAATTTAGTAGAAGTTGGTTCTTTATATTTCAAATAAGCAATTTTATCAGCTAATTTAGCTTTTCTTTCTCTTGATGGTTGAACAGAACTTTCAATATCTCTAATAGATTTCAAAGTTAATCTGTATTGATCGTATCTATCAATAAATTGGTCATCCAATTCACTAATTTCGTAAATCAAAACTCCCAATTTATCAGTAATATCAGAAACATCGTCATCATTTTCAAGACCCCAAACACTCAATTGTCTAGCAGCACCTCTTCTTTCATTAGCAACCATTTCCAAAGATCTCAAAACGTTTTTTTCCATTTTAACTAAAGTACTCAATTTTCTACTTAGTTCAGGACCAAATGAACCAGCTGCATTTTTTCTAAAACTATAAGCTAAACCACCTTTACCGAAAAATCTATTTTTGGTAGATGAAGGAGGTGGAGGTGGGTTTTGTAATTCAGAAGCAGTTGGAGCTCTAGAGTTTCTTAGGGAGTATGTTCTATGCATATTGTGATTATTAT
>PTXO01000084.1:0-41157 GCA_003020785.1 Hanseniaspora gamundiae
TACACATTATGCAAAGGGGGTGGGCAATGATAGTAACGAAATGGGCATATTTTTTCTTTTTTTTTTAATAAATGCAATATTTTATTAGACACAAAGATATAGATAGACCTATGAATATTTATATCGTTTTGTAAGATAATCAGCCAAGATTTTCAAATTCCCAAGTATGGTCTACTGCAATTAAAGCGTAGATTTAACAAAAGCAGAAAACTAAGAGTACATATTCAACCAATGAGGTGTCAATTAGGGAATATGCAAAGCTTTTTCTGCCATTTTTTTTTGCATTTTTGAAAAAGATACTAATTACGTATATATATGGAGGGGGAAATAAAATAGAGTCAAAAATGAATTGAAATTGACTTCTAAACTATGTGATCTTGTAGTTTTCTAACCGCGGGAGAGGAGGACAGTAAGCCTTGTTTGACTATTACAATTAATGGTGTTATCTTATTGCACAACAATAGTACATTATTCTCCATACAACAAGAATTTTCTAAATTATCATTGAATAAATGAATAAAAACCAAAAATTAAATATGGGGGAAATATGTATACAAATGGTGTGATAAAGAGTAAAAAAAAAGAGGGTGAAGAGGGACTACAATTAGATATTAATAATGGTGATAATACTAATACTATTATTGTTGTAATTTGTGATAACACCACTTCAAAAACTTTGTTACTCTATAAACTACTTTTTTTAAAAATTGTCAAGACTTAGCTCATCAACCTTAATTCATTATAAATGTATAGTATTAACACACACCCACATAAATAAACTATAATATATGCTTAAAAGCATTGTAAGCCATTAGGGGATAAAATGTTATATGTCATAGGAAAAAAAAAAAGATAAAAAAAAAATATTAAAAATCAATACGATTGTGCGTGTTTTAACAAAGGCTGTTTTTCTCTAACTTTTTTTTTTCATTTATTGTATAAATCGGACAAAAAAAGCTATTTTATATACCTCTGCTCTACGTGCTTTTACAGAGATAGCTACCTATATGTAATAATAAACAGTAATAAGATCCCCCATTTGAATTTGTATTATTACTACTACTATTACATTACTTGGTATTACGCCGTACTCCGTACTCCACTATTAATACTACTATTACTACTACTACTACACATATGTATATACATATATATAATCTCATATATATCTCATATATATCTCATATACTATCTTATTCTATTGTTTATGAACAGATCATAATAATTATATTCAAGAGTTTTTTTTGTGTTATGTTGGGTATAGATATTATAATATTATGCGTGTTTAATTATAATTGTAATTGTAATTATAATAATTGATGATGATGAGAGGGAAGAAAAGACAAGATTGTAATCACACACAGACTTGAGATTAAAAAATATTAACTTTATGTTGTATATAAGGATCTTGTATATATATTAGTTTTTTATTATATTTATTATCAATTAATATATCTGATAGATAGATATATACATTATTGGGAATGCGTTGTATGTATGAACAAAAAAAGAAAAAGGAAAAGAGAGAATAAAACACAGATACTTATTACAAGGCTAGAGGATAACCGCCCAGGTCACTGAGAAACAAATTGATATATATATATACATATATATTTATACAAAGACCAATAACAATGCTTTCTAACCAACAACTATTTAAAAATGGTAAAAATAGTGATAATATGATTTTTACACATGACTATGATACTATCATTCCAACATCTACGTCTACTTCAACTCTTGCTATTGCTATTGGTGCTGGTACTACTGCTGCTGCTATTACGTCTACTACTAATACTACCACAACTACTACTACTACTACTACTCATAATAATAATAATAATACTCAACTGGATGTCGTTAGAGAAACTGATGATGAATACGAAAACAACAACATCAGTAGTAATAATAATAATAATAATAATAATAATACCAATAGTGGTTTTAATAGACAAATTAATATGGAAAAACCAATTGTATTGGATAGTTTACCCATATCATTGACATTAAAGAATTTTGATTTAAACTATAAAATTGTAACCTCTCTTGGTACAGGTTCTTTTGGTACAGTACAATTGTGCAAAAAAATGGTTAATAATAATAATAATAATAATAACAATGACAATACCACTACTACTAACAACAACAACAGTTATGATCATATCAATCAACGTGGATATGATTTTACCAATACAATGCTAAACCATGATAATTTAAATATAAACAACAATTATCATAACAATCTTAATCAAGTAGTTGCTATTAAAACAATGATGACAAGATTGGACTACTTGAGTGATTATTCAAGAGTACGTGAATTAAAATTTATCTTTAAAATACCTTCTAATGATCATTTATTAACAATATATGATTGTTTTATTGATGATTTTTTCTATAAATTGCATATTACAATGGAAGTTATGGATCAAAATCTTTATCAATTGATTAAGTATAGAAATTTACACAAGAGATATTTTTCATTGGCTACTTTAAAATCAATATCATCACAAGTTTTATCTGGTCTTTATCACATTCATGAAAATCAATTTTTCCACAGAGATTTAAAACCTGAAAATATATTGGTTTCATTTTCTAGTAAATATTATTCAAAAGAATATTTACAACAAGAGGATGGGTTTAAAGATAACTATGTGGTTAAAATTGCAGATTATGGTTTGTCAAGACAAGTTGTTTGCTCAACAACACCAATGTCAAACGACAAATTCACTGCTTATGTTTCCACAAGATGGTATAGAAGTCCAGAAATCTTGTTGAGAAATAAATACTATTCCAAACCTGTTGATATATGGGCATTTGGTTGTGTTATGATGGAAATTTGTACTTTTAAACCATTATTCCCAGGGAATGATGAATTGGATCAAATTTGGAAAATTTTACAAATGCTAGGAACACCTTTCCTTTCTATGGAAAATCAAATAAATAACTATTTTCCTCATGGAGGTGTTTGGGAACATTCAATAGTTTTATTGAAAAAACTAGGTTTAAATTTCCCCTATATTCAAGGTTACGATATAGAGTATCAAATTTCAAATCCACATTTGCAAAAATTCTGTGATGTTATTAAAAAATGTTTGATTTGGAACCCGTTACAGAGAATAACGGTGGAACAAATTTGTGAGTTACCATATTTCTACAATACAAAACCTTTTGAAAACCACTTGAATGTTTTGAAAAACCGTGAAATGCATGAAAGTAATAACAGTTGTTATATGAACAATTCATCTTCCGGCACTACCCCTGCTGCTGCTGCTGCTGCTCATTCTAATAATGGTAGATACATTTTGAATCAAAGCTCGTTGTTCAACGGATAGCCATCTTCTAACATAAAATCCAAATCCATTCCAATTCAAAAACCAGTGGAGCGCATTGCTGGTGATGAAAATATTGAACACAATCAAAATGTATTGGATAGTTTTATTGATCTGTACAATAATCATACAGTTGCTATGTGCAGTAATGCAAAATCGTTTGAGCCACCGCCTATTCCGCCTCCTCAACAGCAATTGCAGTACTCGCCAATAAAAGAATCACACAAATCCAACAATTCAATAACTAACATGGATAACACGAGTGGCAACAACAACAACATTATTAATAATAATGATAATAATATTAATACCAACAACAACAACAACAACTATTCGCCTAATAATAACAGCAATTATACTCTGTTGCGTCCAATAAGTGTAGCGGAAGAAAATGTTATTCAAGAAAAAGAAGAGCATAGCGGATTTTATATATTGAATCCTCGTCATAAGATGAAGCATACTACACCAAACGACATAATTGTTGACAATTTCAATACATCTGGAAGAGTACAAGATTACATTGATAAAGAGTTAAATTTGGATATCCCGTTTCTCTTGGACTCGTCTATGTGACGTTGGAAGTATGATAATAAAAGTTTCGGAAGAATAATAATAAACTAGCTAGCTAATTTAAGTATACGTATACATAGCTTTATAAAAGATACATTATGGTATTAATTGAGGTTTCGCTGGGATACGAGTCGTGCATCCTATCGGGTGAATATCATTTCTTGGTGACTCTCTTTCTCATCGAGTATCTCTCGTATAATATGAGTTAAATCACGATATCTAGTTTTTTTCTCACCATCTTCATCTCCATCTCTCTCTCTCTCCTTTTCTCTCTACCCATAAACACATGCATCTATATCTTTTTTTCTGCTCGTTTAAACACACAACACTTGCACGCGCGCACCTGTAAGAGTCTCTCTCTTTTTTGCTTCATTCATCACCAACTTGCACTTTTTTTCCTCTTTTTGACATAATTTTTTCTTTTACAAACGATGAAATGACTATATTTTTAGTGGTGTACAAATAGAACTCTTCGTATATACGTTTATGAGAGCACGAGAACACGAGAGCACGAGAACACTCAACAACACCCTCGTTTAACAGTGATAATAAATATCTTTAACAAGAATGTATAAATGATTATATATTAAACTTTGATGCATTGCTAGAAACGAGACTTCCTCTATGCGAGTTCCGTGGAGCGCTCTCCTTTACGAATATCTTTATAACCGAAATTAATCTCAACATATTACACCGTAAAAATCATGACTCTCTCGTATCTGATACTTGTTGATCATTTCAAAAACAATCAACAAGAACGACACAGCATATATATATATAAACACATTTAAACATTATCACAAGTGTGTGTCTTGATATATTAGTTATTTCGCTATGATGTCTATTCTGGAAGGGGTTAGTAAAGATGAAGAAGAAGAAGAAAAAAGTGCCAAGATAAGCAATCACCAACAACAGAGTATACACCCCCTTGCTCTATCATACATTTTGCCAATATCTTTAACCATTTAATCATAATCGTTTAAGGATTTCAAAAAAAAATTATAACCGATAGCACCGTATCAAGTGATTCGTTCTTTTTTTACGATAAGTTTTCTATTTCTATTTTTTAATTTTTTTTTCGATCATTCGTTTGTTACGTCAAGAATATTCCCGATTGTTTCGAACATATATATATATACATACAGCTGCATTGATACATGAATATGATAACTAATAACTCCTTCACTGATAAAACTGGCAAATCAGAACCACTGCACTATCGGAACCAGGATAAGGTCGCTATTAGTACCACAACCACAGATATCCCTTTCACGAAAAGAAAGGACAGCACAGTTTCGTCAGACTCACTGCACTCTACAGGACATACAGCTACCGCCACCGCCACAGCTACTACCTCTCCAACGAGACCAGACTATTTGTATCATTACACACTGTCACCAGGTCCAGCATTAGCAATATTTTCTACCTCAACCGATTTGGAATTGTCAAATACACAACTTTTTTTGTCTAAACAAAACTTTGACAGCCATAGTTTTTCAGAAAGTAATACATCCTCAACTTCAGCAACAAAGCCAGGCGCTATGAGCAGTACTAGTGAGGACCATTCTCAAAAAATCATAAACAAGGAAAGGGGCAAAATCGCAGCTGCCGCACTTGCAGCAAGTGAAAACGTGCCCTTGCCCTTGAGAAAATCGCTTCATCAGTTGAAAGAAGAAGAAGTGCAACTAAAAGTCACAAGAGGCGAACCCATAAACATCAACGAGTACAAAGTTGGGTCAGACGAAGGAATCATAACGTGTCTGTGCGGGAACAACGACGACGACGGGTTCACTATCCAGTGTGACTCGTGTTGTAGATGGGTACATGCAAGTTGCTACCATATCGAAGACTTGGACACGGTTCCTAACTATTTTGAATGTATGGTTTGTAAAAAACACAGCAGTGAAAAGAGCAGTGGAGACCTTGCTCTCAAAACTTTCGCAAAGGTTCAAGCAACACAAACACCACATGATCCTGCTCTACCGAAGATTGAGGAATCATTAGAGACCGTAGAAGAGGTAAATAAAACTGCTCCAGCCAAACCATTAGAAAACGACGACAAGCCAGTAGAATCTGTAGAAACCCCTAAATCTATCATTGAAACCGCAACTAACAGCGAAGTTATACACGAACAGCCCGACCAACATCAGCCGCAGCAGCAGCAGCAGCAGCAGCAGCAAAATAAATCTAAAAGCAACACAAAACAGGCGAAACCGCCAAAAACAGCGGACGGACCGCCGAATGACGGGATCATTCACAGGGTCAAGTTGAAACAGTTCAAAGATATGCATTCCGCTGTGTATCTTCCCTTAAAAGAAAACCAATATGTTGACAAGTACGTCAAGGAGTTTGTTGAAAACCATAGTGATGATGATTGGATCCTACACAGAAAGAGTTTTGAAAACATCAAACTCGAAGTGAAACCTTACAAAGACGAAAAGCAATTTAGTGGCATTTCCCGTTTGGGTTGTTTCTTGAAAGAACGGAAAGTTGATGAAAATGAATTGATCCATGACGTTGTCGGTGAAATCGATTACCAAAGAAAATATATCATGGACCCAAGAAACCATTACAGAATATGGGGCACGGCAAAGTCAAAGGTCATATTCCACCCACACTGGCCAATATACATCGACAACAGGCTCAACGGGAACGATTGCAGATACTTGAGAAGAAGCTGCTATCCAAATGTTGAGCTTGCTACAATAAAGGTGGGCACGGATCCAAAGATCAAATATGTTTTGAAAGCTCTGAGAAACATTGATGCTGGCGAAGAACTAAGTATCAACTGGGGCTGGGATCTGCAACATCCTATTTGGAAACTAATACATGACAAATCCATCGAGGAGATACCTGAAGTGGAAAAATATTTCTTGATACACTCTATCGAATCTATTTTAGCCACCTGCGATTGCGCGTGCTCCAACAATAAGGACTGTTATCTAAGGATAGTTAAGAAATACTATTACAAACTATTCAAAAGAAACAAGTCAAAGATGAACAATAGATACAAAATGAACGAAATACTGTACAAAACAAAGAACAAAGAACCAAAACATTCGTCCATTCTACAGTCCTTATCGAAAGAGTCCATAAGTGATAAGACTGAAGCAGAAACATACTATGATGATTTTATGAGTAAAAAAACACAATATATGAAGGATCGGAATCTGAAGCAAAATGGCATGACTGAGGGAAACAATAACTCAAATAGTGTTGTTGATGAAAGTACTGATTCTTCCAAATTGAAAGATGATTCCAAGATTTACACACTGCCAATCAATTACAAGCTGAAACTTGTGCATGACTTGAAATTGAAAGAATTGCAAAATCAAAAAAGACGTATTGGCGTACCTCAGGGATCTTTGCAAAGTGGCGAACAGGGCCATCTAGCAACAAAATCCCAGTGCGACGATAAAAACGTTACGGACATCAAAGATTTGCCGATTCCTATTCCATTGAGAAACTCTGTTTTAAAGAAAATAAACACTTTGCTTGAGGCTGCATCAGTTGGGCACAGCACAAAGACACCAACTTCATTATCAACAACGCTTATATCACCAACAACGGCAGACGCCTTTGGTACAGCCACACACAACAGCAGTGCCATTCCACCGGGACAAAACTCTGGATTTGTGTCTCATGCTAATAAGAGACACATGTCACCGGGGGCAAGAGACATATCGCCACACACAGCTATATCGCGAGGATTTGTTGGTGAACCTGCTCAGCCATATTTGATGGATGGAGAGCCAGTGGAAAAGAAAAAGAAGTTGAGCTTTGCAGATTACAGAAAGAAATCAAAACCGAGTTAGTTTTGTTTATGCTGCATAGAATCAGAACGTATCTTTACATAATATACATATATACACTATGCCATATCTTTGAGGGCTTTATCAGTTCACTCATTTCTGCACGTACTTCGCTGTATGTGGTCATGTGATCACACTTCTAATATATTTTTTTCCTTTTTCTTTCTCTCTTTCTCTTTCGTTCTTTCTTTCCTTGGTTTCTCGTGCTCAACAGAAAAGAGTGATCATGAAAGAAAAATATTCATGACTCAACTCTCAATGGCATTCATTTTGATTTCATGTAGGATGGCAAGAGAATGGCAGAGAGATCAAACTAAACAATCAACTGTTTTTCTCCTCGCATAACCCTCACCCCCCCAAAAAAAAGTAATGTCGTATAGAGCATTTTTTAAAGTCGTTTTCACTGGTGCTGAAATTGTAGGGAAAGCATTCAGCGAAGCATACAAGCAAACAGCTTCCCAATCGAGCAAACAAGCAGCCAACGGGGCAAAAGCAGCCAACGGAGCTGCGAAAGATTTTGGTGGGATATCTACCAATGAGATTATGCAAATATTGAATTTGGATAAAAAAGACATAGACAATTTGGAAAAAGTCAACAAGCAGTACGACTACCTATTCAACATAAACGATGCAGAGAAAGGTGGTAGTTTCTATCTACAATCCAAAATATACAGAGCTGCTGAGAGATTGAAGCATGATATAAAAGAGGCTCAGGCAGAGCTAGAGGCCAATAGCCCTATACCACCGGCTAGCGATTCCACTACACAAGAACCACCAGCACAGAACCCTCAAGAACCTGCCCCAAAGCAATGATGAAATGACAATATGAGTAAGAAAGAGGAGATACAAGAGTTTCTTCTCACGTACATTGTTTAGAGAAGTATGTAAACACATCATCCATGTAACTAGTTGTAAATAAATTTCATTTTGGTAGCATCTTTTTTTCTCTATTTGCAATGGGACGTTCCGAGGGCAACGCTGTTGCGATTGCGTAAACGGTGTTCCGCAATTGCAATATGGTGTATTCAAAGCACAGATCAAGATCTTTTTTGCATAAAACAAGACAAACAAAAACGTATATATACAAATGATAGTAAAATATGTATTACCACGAAAAGGAGCACAGCGGATATCTAAACTCTCAAACTGTAATGACACAGTCCTCTAGAAAATAACATGCAATACCTACCCATCAATCAGTTTATTTTAACCGAATGAGAGAGAGTAGACCTTCTCGTAATGTAACGGATTGATCTAAGAAACACGAAACGAAGTCAGAATTGTGGCCGAGTTGTTTGGGCTCGGTCAAAACCAACTCAGCTATATGGGTTGTAAATTATATTCAGGACCATTTCAAACCAGTATTAACTTCAACTGAAGGCTTTTCACAAATTATATTCATGAAAAGCACAGACCAGAATCGTAGAATGAAACAGAGTAGAATATAAGGTTTCTAGTAAAAAATTGGTAATTAATATTATCTTGAGATAGTATTAACCACTACTGATGTGGTTTTTTGAGACTTTTTAGAGATAGAATAGAGAGAGAGAGAAACAGAGAGATGGAGATATGATAGACCAATGGCTGTTTATATACTTGCATTGTAGGGAACACGAAAAAAAGGAAAAAAGAAATTATTCATAACAAAACTGTCACCCGGAGTAAACTTGTGTCAGGGCTTTTTTTTTGTTTGTTTGTTTGTCTGTAAAACTCCCAACCGGATGACCATTGTAACATAGACTGGCGTACCAGAAGATCAAGCAGCAAAGCTGTGTTGAAGAGATGAACTTTTTGGGAGTTTGTTATATTATAAGTGGTTACCGAACTTTTAAATATCTGAAACTTTGATTGTATAAATGTGTATGTTCAAAAGAAACTACACACTAGTATATGAGAGCGTAGACCTTTGTAAGTGGCATCGATTAACAATAATCACAATTCCAAGTGACTTGCACGATGTCTTTCTTCCGCATAGCTTTCAAAACTTGGATAAATTGAAACCAAAGAGAAGAAGAGTTGGATGGCAATTTTTGATAGTTAAAATCTGTATATAATCACACAGTGTATAAATCATTAGGCCCAACTGTTTTAATCAAGTAATGAAAAATTAAAACCCCACCGCGTCGCGTGACTCATAGTTGGTGAAGTGCATGTCTTGTGTATGTGATATTAAGTGACACACAAATATATGGATACATCCAAAACCTGAGATTCAAGATATAAAGAAAAAACACCAAGTCCCATCTATTACAGCAGAAGAAACCGCGCGATGACTAAAGAACAAGCAATCGAGTATTCAGTTAACGAGATTCCAAACATACTGCCGTATCTAGATAAAAGCAACATCGAGGAGCTTTGCGACCAAGTGTTGACAAATAATAAAATTACACCAACCGAGTGGAACAATGACGGTATAGCTAATGGCTTTATTGATATATTAGGTGCCAGTGACGTTTCTTTTGATTTTGTTTTCCATTTCAACGAAAAATTGCAAGAAGCAGGGATTACGCCTGTGAAAAAAGAAACAACGCCTGCGGCTAAGACCCCTTCCTATACGCCTTCGCCTGTGCCTGCTCCAGCTACGCCACCCCCAACACTACAGAAACCAAAAGCAACGGTGCTGCCAAACAAAGTTGTTCAAACTGTTTCTCCACCTGTTTCAAATCAGAAGACAGAACCTGCGAAACCGATCAAGAAAAGTGTGAAAATCCAAAATCTAAATGAGGTTGAGTCGTACTTGAGAAAGGTAGAATTAGATAACAATGACACAGAGAATGTAGTGTGTAATTGTCAAGGGGCAAGACATGGGTTGTTTGATATTGTCCCCAACTGTCTGAATTGTGGTAAAATCATATGTATGAAAGAGGGGAAAAGCTCCAATTTTTGTAGTTTTTGCAAAACAGAGTTGTTGCCTATTGAAGAGAGGTTGAGAATAATTGAGCTTTTAGAAAAGGAGAAAGAATCGTTGCAGAGAATTAAAAATCTTGAGCCAAAACCAACAGTTGCACCAAAGAAACAGTTTTTGAAATTACAAAATAACAAAGGTGGGAACTTTTGGGAAAGTCAACAAAAGTTCTTCGATCAAGTGGAGAGAGAGAAAGAAAGAGAACGTAAAAGAGAGCAAGTCCTGCAGGACCAGGAACTGCAGCAGAGAGAATTGCAAGAAAAGGAGGAAGAAGGGGACGAAAATTTGCAAGAGGCTCGGAGAAGACTACAAACCCTTCTTCTCTACCAAGACACGTCGGCTTAGAGAACCAGAATCATTGATAATGCCAGCGATTTCAACATATCTGAGGATGTAAATGGGATATGGGGGTCTTCGCAGGAAAGAGCATTGATGATTAAAAAACAACAGAGAAACTTGCAGAAACTAGAAAAGCTGAAAAAGGAAAGATCTGGTAGAGATAAAGTCGTTGTGGATATATCCATAGATAAAAACGGAAAAGCTGTGATCAAACAGAAAACCAGAAAGGAAGACAACACGGTGTATGCCAGGGACGACGAAGTGTTCAGTGTTGAAGAGGGGTATGGAAACTCGGAGGATTTAGCAATCATACAAGATCTCGAACAGGAAATCCAGAATGAAAAGCAGTCTAAGCAAAAGAAAATGCACAACTCCGTATGGGATTACAAAAAAGACCAGAAGCAATACGCAACGCCGGTATACACCAAAACCGCAATCGAAACGCCAGAGTCTGCAACTCAAATACAATGGAAACACAAGGTGCAAATTGGTAGTGATGACTCCAATTTGGAAGAGAACATTTTGGCCGTTTTATAAAGACTATTGGTCAATCTTTTATACTAGTATACAGGTGTATTTATTTAAAAAGAAATTGGAATTTATAAAGTAAACAATCAGTAATTGAACTCACTGGACATATGAGTTTGAACCATTTTGGCATTCTTCAGCATTCTCGTCTCTGGATCATCACGTCTAGATCTTTTACGAGAGTTGGAATCGCCCTCTTCATCGTCCTCCGCATCTGGCCCTAACGTACCTTTCTTTTGGAATTGCAAAGCTTTAGGCTTTTCTCTAAGAGCAAAACTCTTACACAAATGACCCAAATGTAAAAATTTCAAATTGAAAATGGTTTTTTCTTTGGAGATGTGTGTAGCGTATGCTCTGATGTGACTCAAGAACCCATTGGTTGCACTCGTCTTGAAACGGGCATCGTCCAACACTCTTCTTTCGACGTTCAAATGCCATGTGGTGGCGTTGTTATCCCAAGCCTCTTCTTTCTCCATTTCCTCTTCAGTTCTTCTTTTCCCATCACTCTTCAAAATGTTACTGTTAAAGAAACACTTCATCAACACATTGTCGTATTTCAACAAATTCCAACCTTTAGGATGATATGGCTTAATGTAGTCCATATATGCCTCTTCTTCGCCAGGTAACAAAAACAAGATACTCTCACCTTTAACACCAGCTCTTGCTGTTCTACCGACTCTATGTAAATGATCTTCGACTGCAAAAGGTGGGTCCACTTCAATGACTGTGGAAATGTCAGGCAAATCCAACCCTCTACTGGCAACATCGGTACAAAACATCACTAAATGCTTTTTGCTGTCAGATTTTGTTTGGCTGATGAAATTGTTTAGAGTGGTTGTTCTACTTTGCTGAGACAAAGAACCATGTAGTTTGTAGAAAATGTAGTTGAAATCTTTGAACCCCTCTGTGCTTAATGACGGTAAAATAGTGTTCCCAGGTGTGGTTGAAACTGCAGAATCATTCAGTAAAGTCTTGATATGGTTGTTGTCTCCATGAGCAAAAACGTTGTAATGAAACTCAACACTGTCTGCACACGACAAAAACACTATAGTTCTTAAAGTCTGGTTACTGGATGAGGTAGAGTCCGTAGTAATGTTGTTAAGGCACCCAGCCAACGTCACCAATCTTAACTTAGGTGGAACAACAATGATTTTTTGGATCAACTGATCCGGAGCTGTTGTTAATTTATTTTCCACCTCTTCTTGGTTGATAATCTTCCCGTGCGAGTTCTTTTTCCCAGAACTGATGATTTTATAGTCTTTCAACAAAATCGAGTCCCCTAGTCTACCAACATTGTCAGACATTGTGGCAGAACACAAAACCTTTTTGATGTTTTGAGAGCTCTGTTCATGAATAACCTTGAAAATGTTTTTCAAACTCTCTTCAAAACCAAGCTCCATTAATCAGTCACCTTCATCCAAAATTAGGTACTTCAACGCGTGTAACTGATCGGTGATGACACTCGTATTGGTCAAATGATCCAAAATTCTTCCCGGTGTACCAATGATAAAATTGCAACCTTTTCTTAATCTGGCTTTTTCGGATTTCTTCTTTTCCCCACCAATTAACAAACATGGCACAATATAATGAGGCGCGATGTTTTGGAAAACCTGGTGAATCTGCGAGGCCAACTCTCTTGTTGGAGTTATGATCATGGCAAAACACCCAGAGTTTCTGTCGATTTTCGTGGTATCTTTGGAAAGAATGTTTTCTAAAACAGGTAGCAAAAAGGCTAAAGTTTTACCACTACCAGTCTGTGCATGAAGAAAAACGTCTTTTTTCTCTTTCAAGTTTAGCAATTCGGGAATACCGAATTTCTGGATTCTAGTAGGAGTTTCAATTTTCAATTTTTTAGAAATGTTCTCTAGTAAATATCTAGAAGTGATACCTAGAGATTCAAAGTCATTACCGCTCAATGGAGCATTAGAAGCCTTGTGTTCAACACCGTCGTGCTGATTGGTGTTGACGCTGGTGGTGATCTCTTTACTGGCAGTGAACAACGACGAAACAATCTGTTTATCAACTGCACCAGGATTGGCGCTTCTTGGTGGTCCTCTACTATCGTATTCAGCAAGAGCTGGTCTTTCCTGTTTTTTCAAAGCTTCTTGCGCTCTTCTGGCTTCATAGCTGCTCAACACGGGAATGGCAACTCCGTTTGCGTCTGTAAGTGGAACTGTGCGCTTGTTTGGTTTCTTACCATTAATTTTTCTTTCCAATTTTCTTCTTTCTGTCCATTTACCTCCAGTAACCTTTTTCGTGCTTTTGGAGGAGTAGCCATCACCGCTTGGTGCTGCTATGTTCATTAACATCATACCATCGTCGTCACTCATTGTTATTTAGGTTTTCGCTGTTTGGTTGGTCTATATATGTGTTTGTTATCTGCCTATTTCTTTACTAAAGCTTGCAATTCAACACTTTGAAAAAAGAAACAAAAACTCATCTCTTCTCGTTCGTGCATGTGCTTCTGCAAAAATCAATGTAGCGGCTGAGAAAAAAGAAATTTTTATTTTTCGATCCCGTGAGGAAGGACACAACAGGAATTAGAATCACAGTTGATATAGACTAACAGCAACATAGAGCCAAGATCCAAAGAAAGGCAACCACGATCCCACCCATGAGTATCAAAAAAGAAAATTTAGCAGACGAATCCATGATTGCGTCCGAAATAATGGAAGAAGCAGCTATCGCTAGTATTGCCCTTGAGACCCAAGCCTTGGAGTCCATTGACCCAATCATCGACGAAATGATGCAAGAAGAAGCAGAAGACTTTGTAGAGGATTATGATGAAGACGATCCGGTTGTTAATAGTATACCAATAAATTTAACGTCACTAGCATACCCAATTGAAATGTTTCAATATCCTACAAAACCGAGAAAGATCATGGGAACCAAGACGGAACTACAACATCCATCAATCACCTCCGCAAGATTAAAGCCTAACTCCAAGCAATGGGAACTAGAAATTCCTTTGGAGCAAAACGTGTTTTTTGATAAAGAAGGATCTACTGAAAAGTGGCCTAACACTAACGTGGTGAATCAGGTCTTGAATAGTGTTTCAGTTGCAGAGAGCGGTCAGTACGCTGCATTTTATAGAGACGAACAGCTATACATACTCCCAATAGAAAGTGTAGCACAATTCAGACCACTTTTCAGACACATTGACGAACAGTCTTTAACATCCAATTCGAACAACACAGGGCCAGCTGCAGGGAATGGCCCAAGCAAAACCACAGTCGTTACTATGAGTGTCAAAAGTAGTTCGGAAGCCAGCCAAAGTAGGCTGGGCGGTGCGCTTTTGGCTCAAAAGGTGAGCGAAGAAGAAACATTTAAAGACCTACACTGGGTTGACCACACGTTTGAGCAATTCAGAGATACTGTGATTACCGACGAGTCAAGAGTGGCGGTCAAAAACCCCTGCTCTAAAGACGAGTATTTTACTAAATTACTGTGAAAAGTCCTCAGATATCGTTAATATATATATATATATCTGTAGTTACTCACCATTATTTATATATATAATGCACAAAGCCGACCAGTAGAATGCATATTTGTTTCTTCTTGCTCTCATCAATCGTACCACATTTTCATTAGCTCTTCGGAAACTGCACTTGGAGTCTGCACACCCAAATCAGTAATCAAAGCAGTGATATATTCGTAGCAAGTGAAATCTAGTAAAGGTGAACTTAGTTCTCCATCCCACTCAGCAGAAAATTTTAATGGGTCTTTGTCAGATGGCAAATCATTAGACGATAACGGAAACATTCTGACAAACTTGTGACTCTCGCTGACAACATAAAAGGGCTTCCGAGCGTTCTTAGCCAAAACAGCTATGCCGCATGTACCGATCAAGTTGATCACACCACCAGATTCAGCAACACCTTCAGCACCGACAAGAATCTTGTCGACTTTGTGTATGATGCTCCCGACACCATTATCCACGATCATATTGCACATGATTCCGTTCAGTTGAAGCTGCTTGCATAACTGAAGACCTCCGTCGGTGGGTCTACTTTCTGTCACTATACATCTAAATTTAATCAATTTTTTGGCAGCCTTGCTCAATAGATGCGAGACCGCTCTACTGTAACCATGAACTAAAATAACGTCGCCATCTCTGATGAAATCCGTCCCAATAATAGCAATCATTTCTCTACTCTGTTTTGCTCTATCTATGAATAGCTGGCCATTTTCGATTATGTGCTTCTTGAAAGACTCCCAATCTTTGCTGCCGTTTTTCTTTGACAAATCGTGAGTGTTTTTCAAAACAAATCTAGAAAAAATGTCACAACCAGCTCTAAGAGAAATAGAGTTAGGAATCGATCTGGTTAGTTCTTCTGTAGCCTTGTGGATACTCTGGATCATCTCGGCAGATGTGCTTGGTTGTGTGTGTTTTAGCAACATGACTAGTGACTCGATGGCGGCAATTGGCATGGTCATTTCTGGATCTTGATCCAAAAACTTCAAGTACGTTTCCTTGATGCTGAAGTTTTCGTTCATTGTGTGAGTCGGAGGTTTTTGGCAATTGGTTTTGGGCTTTTTTGTCAATGCTTTGTAGCTTAGAACGGATGTTATTACTCATCGTTATTCAAGTAAGAAAAAAACTCGTGTCTATCGAAAAGCAAACCTAAGATTACCGGGATTTTTCAAGAGCGTTCTGAGCCGGGTCAACAACAAAACGTTCAACTGATGGTGGAAGAGATCCGTTAGTCTCTTTGCCAAAAAGTCCACAAAGGTAAGAGAAACCATCACCCTTGTTCGCCAACGTTGAGAGATTGACATGTTTGCTACCAAAAGAATCTTTTCCTTAGGTTGTCACGATCTATACAAAAGGCACGCTTCCACCAGTGTGCTCAGAGGAATCAAAGATTTAAGAAACATTGGCATAATTGCCCACATCGATGCTGGTAAAACTACAACAACAGAGAGATTGCTATACTACAGTGGTAAAACCAACCACATAGGAAACGTTGATCAAGGAGACACTGTTACGGATTTTTTGCCGCAAGAAAGAGCAAGAGGCATTACTATACAGTCTGCAGCTATCACATTTGATTGGAACAATACTCGAATCAATCTTATCGATACTCCGGGACATGCGGATTTCACTTTTGAAGTCATCAGGTCTGTAAAGATTCTAGACGGGTGTGTGACAATATTAGATGCGGTTGCTGGAGTCGAGGCACAAACAATGAAAGTATGGAAGCAAAGCTCTGGTGTTCCCAAGATTTGCTTTGTTAACAAAATGGACAGGATGGGTGCAGGATTTGGAAGAACGGTAAAAGAAATCATCACCAAGTTAAAGAGCAGGGTTGTGCTGGTTAATACGCCGGTGTTCGAGCAGGATCTGGTACCAAATACTCAGACTACTAAAGAAAATGAATACGGCGGGGTTTGTGACACTTTGAATAAATGCGTTTTGCAGTACAGTAGAGAAGACCCTGACAGTATAAAAATCATTGAATGGCATGAAGTTCCTGAAAACTTGAAAGAACAAATCACAAAATCCAGAGAGTCAATGGTAGAAACCCTCTCTGAATTTGATTCTAGTTTGGTGGAGTACATTTTAGAAAACGACATTGAGAACTATATGGATATACCTGCTGAAATTTTGAACAAATCCATCAGGAAAGCATCGTTGGCCAACTACGTTACGCCTGTGTTGTGTGGTGCGAGCTTCCGGAATATTGGGGTACAGCCTTTACTGGATTCTATCGTTTCTTACTTGCCTTCTCCTAGTGAGGTTCCCATACTACCTGAAATCACAAGAACAGATCATAAGCCTGTTCCAGTGATACTAAACAACGACAGGGGATTGGTTGTGAACAATAACAACAACCTATGTTTGGCTTTGGCTTTTAAAGTGGTGAATGACCCTATCCGGGGTGCAATGGTTTTCATTAGGGTGTATTCTGGTGTTCTGAAAAGTGGAAACACCGTCTACAACGGCACTAGCGGTGAGTCTGTGAAAATCGGTAAACTGGTTGTTATGCATGCAAATGTGCCCGAAGAGGTGTCTCAGTTGAGCGCCGGTAGCATTGGTGTTTTGACTGGGACCACGGCAGTCAAATTTAAAACTGGTGACACGATTATCACTCACTCTTTGAAAAAAGATGCCATCAGATCTTTCAAAAACTCGTCGGAATTGAAAATCAGAGTCAACAAGATCGACATTCCACCACCTGTATTTTCTGCCTCGATCGAGCCAAAAACTGTTGGTAATAAGAAGCAAATGGATGCAGCTTTAGAACAACTGACCTATGAAGATCCGAGTTTGAAGATTACCAAGGACGAGGAAACTGGGCAAACGTTGATGCACGGCATGGGTGAATTGCACTTAGAGATTGCTAGAGACAGATTGATAAACGACTTGCACACGGATTGCAGTGTTGGGGAAGTCATGGTGTCGTACAAAGAAACCATAGAGACAGGGAGTTCGGTGTTAACCAAAACTTTGGATTCTGGTTACAAATTGTCTATTTCTGTGGAACCAACAGACCCAAAATCTATATCTCAAGTGGAGACATCTCAGACAGCTGACCAAACTGTCTATTCTTTGATGGGTGACAATAATTATCTAATTTTTAAGAACAAGCGTTTTGCCAAAGACATTTGGCCATATTCAAACATTTCTTTGGAGGCTCTACATAACGCGATTTTCTCAAGTTGTATTGTTGCATTACAAAGAGGTGGCAAATTGGCTGGATTTGCTCTGCATTCGGTGACTATCAAAGTGGAGGACGATTGGGAAATGCCTTTGGACATTGAGAATGTTAGTAGGTTGTTACCCCTGTCAAGAAGTTTAATATATGAAGCTCTAGATTCTATCAACGAATACGTCGCATTGCAGCCAACTATGAAGGTTACAGTGACAGTGTTGGAACAAGACTTGGGTACTATTATCCAGGATTTAACCAGTGCTAGAAAAGCGGTTATTCTTTCTATTGATGACGAAGACACTGTCAACAAGAGCGACCAGATCGGTAACTTAGATGCAATGGATCCACACAAAGTGTTGGAGACCCAGTACTTACCACCCGACTACACATTACGTAATAGTTCAAGTGAAACATCAAAGTTTGGAGAAAACAAATCCAAAAATATAAATGCTTTGATTCCATTGAAGGAAATGGTTTCTTATTTGAACAGACTTAGAAGTTTGACTCAAGGCAGAGGGAATTTCCACATGGAGTATCACGGTTTGGACAGAATAACCCCAGATGTACTAGAAACAATCGTAAACAAACGTTTCTAAAAGCGTTTGTTGCACAAAACACTCGTCTCACTGTTTATCAGAAAGTTATTGGTTTTACAAAAAAAAAATAGTGTCTATTTAGAATGTGAGTATGTTTAATATGTGGACTCGGTCATATTGGATTGGCGAAAATGTAAGTAGCCAATTCGTCGCCAAAGTATGTTGCTAGCAGTTCTTTATTGGAGTACTCGTAAAACTCTTCAGTTAATAATATAATGTCAAAGTTAATAGTTTCGTTGATTTTGGAATCGTTTTGATACTCTTTATGGTCCAAAACAAATTTCCTCAAATAAGAAGCCCAAGATGGAATTTCACTGGTGGATTTCTTATGTATGTAAGATAGGTAAAAATACAATCTTTCCAGATCTTCATCTTTGGACTTGCGCAAATCTGACCAGTCATTAGTGATCATTTTTTTGTGTTTCAAAAGCTTATTGATAAAACTCTCAAAGATCCCATAGCTCTTGTTGTTGAAGATATCCTGGATGGAGCACAGCCCGGTGTCGTAACTGGTAACATCGTTTAGCTGGGTTTTCCAGTGAAACTTGTCTGACGAGACCGAGTCTCTTTTGTGTGCAATGTCCATGTTTTCCCATATTTTACTCATTGGGACATATGTGTTGATTTCATCAGGGAAGGTCAAGATGCACTCCACCAATAGATAGATGAATATTGAGAAAGCTGCATTTTCAAAGTCTGTGATTTGTATTTCCAATGGTCTAAATTCAACTCTCCAGCCTGGAACATTTTTGTTATCTGGTGTAGCCGCTTGTGTTGGAGGCTTAAATCTCAACGTTTGCCAGTTAGTGGATTGAATGTTTTCAAAATGGTCTGTGTCTTCTGCGTTGTTTTGGGTTTCTATGATCTCTTCAAAGATAACCAGCGGATCTCTAATAAACAAATGAGAAAAGTGTTTTGCCAAGTCATGATCCATTGGAAAAATATCGTTTTCTGTCAATCTGCTCAAGACTTTTTCATTAAGTGGAACCTCTGTATCGTTCAAGTTAGACTGGAAGAATTTGTTGCCACCCAAGTATAGATCGACTACGCTGTATCTACTCTTTGGAATGTGGCCTTGGAAAGATTTAGACTCTGCACATGTTCCGCCAGCTTCATTCCCTTTGACAATAGGAGGCGTATTTCTTTCAGATGGTGTTCTGTCATTGACAGCACCTGAGATGACATTCCATCTTACGTCTTGGTCTGTAAGGAAACCTTTGAAATAAGGCGATGCCGCAGACAATGAAAGCAACACCGGTGTGAAAATGTTCAAAGAGTCGTACAAGTATCTAGCCTTTGTGATGTTAGGAGCTTGGAAGGTCACTTGCAAACAAGAGGATCCCATTCCAAATCCCATTGAATCCATATAGACGTGGTTTTTCTTCAAGATCTCGAAAACTTCAGAATCATGTTTAAACCAGTTTCTCTCATACACAGTATCATCTTTTTCTGGGGTTTTTGTGTCTTTATACATCGGAATTTGAATATCAACCTTTTCACCTCTTCTCTCTCTGATATTGGATGTCAATGTTGGGAATCTTGGATGTCTATTCATGATTTCATCAGGAAGGAACAGAGACTGTGAGGCAGTGTTTTTCTTTTCATTTATCAAATTTTCATGTCCATCCAAGAAATTAGAACATCCCATTCTTGTATACACCGTTAATGATGCAGCAACAATATCTCTCTTGTTGAACTCATCTTTGGCATATTTCTTACGCTCTGCCATATTCTTTTCCACGTATGAAAATGCCGAGTACTCTGGTTTCAGATTGTAAGGTTCTCTTGGTGTAGATTCCAACATGAATCTACCGTACTCCGGATGGAAAGTGATGTTTGTGTTTTTATCAACCGTTTCCAATTGATTCTCTAAAAGATCAAGTATATCGTCATTGTAGATGGATAACTTCCCGTTACTCTTGTTAATCATCATGTATTCCAATTCGTCACCCCATAACAACCTGTCGTTGTCTCTGCCATTGGCGGCCTTGAAAACGTACAACAACTGTTCAATCCCATTGTTTCTCACACGTTCGTTGTATTTTTTAGATTCGTTCCATCTAAGCGGTGTTCCAACTGATAACAAGCCCATCTGCTCTACTGTATCGCTTTATTGGTTGTATTGGGGCTTCTATAGATTAGAAAGTTTATACAGACAGTGAGTTTGGGTTGTCATTTGAAACTGAAGCATGTCATATATAGTATACACATTTCGACATTTCAAACAATTTATCGTATAGAACAATTTCATCAAACTTTCAAAAATCAAAGCTCTCACGATGATTACTGAACAATTACAATCTAAACACGCTGCATCGTTGTGCGAGTGTATAGAGAGCATAGGCAATCAGCTTAGTAAGCACTAATGATCGCGCACAGGAATTGACTACAAATTATACAGCAGCTTATTAATTTTTCAATCGTGGTTACTAATTATCGAGAGTAGTTATCGAGGCAGAAAAATACACATTCGACGATAGTGTTGTATTACACAAAATGTGTGTATATTATTTTTTTCTTACACAGAAAATTGTGGCAGTCGTGGTGTGCTCATTCACGCCGCAAAAATACTATAACTGGACAGAAAAAAGAAAAAAAAAAAAAAAAGAGCAGGAGATAACGACTGGTGTAGCTGTATGAGGGATTACATGAGTTGTGACGTGAAGTGAAAGAAACAGTCAACTGAATTATTATTCTCCATGTCCACAAGGTATCTTTCTATGATTAATAGTATTAATGAAAACGTAGAGTTGCTCTACAGAAGAAGCTTAGTGAAAGTAGGGTGTGACTTGTTTCTCATCATAACCCACATTTAAGCCTTGAAAAGCATTCTCTCTTTCTCTTCGATTTACAAACTCAATACAATTGTATGGTAATCAAGCTGTGCTCCTTTTGCATGCACACACACCTTTATGAGGCAACATTACTTTGGTATTTGCTTTCAAGAGATAACATCTCAGGCATATGTCTTTGAGAGTGCATTACCCTCTTATATTTAAAAATAAAAAAGCAGATGGTCACGCTATCATAGAATTGTTTTCTTAATCTGCACAATATCTGAGCAACATGCGTAGAGGGAAACCAGGAGAACGGATACTGTGGATCTTGGTCTTCAGTGTATATGGTTTATCGGGATAACAAGTTTGATAGAGTAGGTACACGACTTGTTGATCAATAGTTTTTCAACAGAACCAAGAGGACCACCAAGTCAAAAGCACATTATCTCCAACAACAACATTATACTGAAAAAAATGTCTGATGAAGAACAGCCTCTTTTGAGAAGCCAGGTTTGGTCTCCATATCATGATGATCAAGATGAACTTGAACAACATGAGCAAGACGTCGTGGATTCTGTGGTTAGAAGTACACGTTATTTACAAGAGCACGACACTCCAAAGGGAACAAAAAAGAAGAGGGAAGATCCACGTATAGTGGGAAACGATCCCAATAAAAACATCAAAAGATCTAAAAAATCCATCAAGAAAATAAAGCATTATAGAAAAGCAGCTAGGAAAACCTCTATGATATCTTTAAAATCAACCGTACGCTGGACAAAGGGGTTTTTCCATTTGAACTCTACAACTCTACCTGAACCTGGGCTGTACTCAAGGCATTGTTCATACGGTCATGACAATGGTGATGACAATAATGCTAATTATGATGATGAAGAGGCTGGTTATTTATATATTCCGTACGAGATACAATATTCTATTTTTAAACCAGTGGAGCATAAAAAAAGAAGGAAAACTAGTACAATGGCATTGAATGATAGTACCTTGTTAGCACCTGCCAATGGTAATACCACTAAGGCTCAATCAACAAATTCGAGTATCAGCAGTTTGAATGATAACGGTGAATTTTTAGAACGGGAGAAATAAAGATACACGGAAATTATACAGGAATCCATATACACCATACAAAACTTCCATATTCAGCCTTCGAGAATTCAACAGGGATCTAGTGGGTCTTATTTTGTATACGGAAGAAACGCTAGTAACAGATGTCTGGATATTTTGCACAGCGATCGTCACAGTATTGCTAGTGGGAGCGATGACAGTAGCGACGACAATTCCTATCCAGAGTTTCAAGTACTAGGAGTTTTCAAACCAAAAGATGAAGAACCGTATGGTCCTTTGTCGCCCAAATGGACGAAATGGTTACACAGAACATTCTTCCCCTATTTCTTTGGAAGATCGTGTTTAATTCCAAATCTAGGCTACATTTGTGAATCTGCCGCAAGTTTATTGGATAAGAGGTTGTGTTTGAATATGATTCCATATACCGATACAGTTGTTTTGGACAGTTCTTCATTTTATCCCAAAAAATCAAGAACTATCTCGAATTTTTTCAAGAAATATTTCTTGCTGAAGAAGCATAATATACAAGTACAAAGAAAAGTTGGCTCATATCAGCTGTTTTTGGAGAAGTATATGAATGCTGACGACTTTTTTGAAATGTATCCATTGCCTGGAATGAACGACAAATATTCAAGTGTCTCCAACCCAAGCATTGCCACAATGCACAGTTCGATGATATGGATGAGCGATAACGGTTCCCTCTTGTTGAAATTCAGATTGCAATTGGAGAAATTGATTATCTTGGATTACTTGATGAGAAACACAGACAGAGGTTTCGATAACTGGATGATCAAATTGATAAGAGATCCTGAGACTGACGAACCAATTGATATAAAGATTGCTGCCATAGATAATGCGTTGACGTTCCCCTGGAAGCACCCTGATGAATGGAGATCGTTTCCGTATGGCTGGCTATACTTGCCAATCATCATTTTGAACATACCGTTCCATAAGGAGACTAGGGCGCACTTTTTAGAAATACTGACCAACAAAAACTGGTGGGAACAGAGCTTCCAAGAATTTACAGAGTTGTTCAGTAGAGACTCGGAATTCAAAATGAGATTATGGCAGAAACAATGGGCAGTCATGAAGGGGCAAGCGTTCAATGTGGTGGAGACACTAAAATTGAAAAAACAAGGACCTTTGGAACTAGTAAGAAGGACAAGATGTGTGGTCGTAGATGAGCACATGGAAATCGATATTGTGGATCCTGATTTTTTCCGCAATTTAACCGCAAGAGCTATAGGAGACAGAAATGAAGAAACTGGTCTAAGGATACATCCTGAACACCGCCAACAAAGCAAGGCACAATCATCTATTTTGCCACAGCCGTTCACTTCCCCGATGAAGCTAAGCTACCAGAGCTCGAGCATGGTTGATGAGAATTGGAAAAATCTTTTGAATGGGGCGATCGACGAGCAGACATGGGCCAATCAAAAGGAAAGAATAGGTGATGGTCTCTTGGAAAGTCTGGACGAAGAGCCAAGTAATCTTGAAAACGAAAATCTTGAACAGTCCTTCTTGTTTTTACAGCAAGACCCGGTGTCTGCGACAAGCTCACCTCTAGATGTCAACCCTGTGATAAGCACATTGCGTGACCCTTTTTNTGATAATATAAGCACTCCGCTAGTAAGCCCGCATTCCACTGGAGACAATGGGGTAACAGGTAGAACCAAGCTTCAGTTCCCACCACAGACGAACAGATATTATGACTCGAATGGGATTGACGACCAAGATGACGACGAAAACTTTGAAGAAGACGACGATCCAGACATTACGCAGTACCATGATGCTGTGGAAAATACCCGGGATTACGAATCCATTGCAAGTAGAAAACCGTCCGTGCTCGAGAAGAAAACCGTTGTCATTGAGAGACTAAAATTGGTTACTTCAAAGCCTCCTGTTTTCACTTGGTGGTAAATGGTATGTAGTAATATTAGACACTTCGTTATCTAAACCTTCCAAATCGATCCTGTCACTCCTCATATCTTTATCAATATATACTTTTTATAGTTGGCAAATAAATATTTAAAAGGAAACAAAAAAAAAAGCCATTCCGTACGAAAAAAGGGTAGTCTAGTAGTATATATACATTCAGATTTGTGCATTTTTCAAATCGTAAGACCCTGACCTCCTCATGTAAGACACCAATAGCTTTCCAAAACAATTGCTGCTGAGGTGGATATGAATTACTTAAATGTGTTCAAAACTTCGAAACAAAAAGAGCCGCAGAAAGAAGAGGATCTGTCCAGGGAGTCCAAAAAGCTGAACAGAGCAAAAGCTCGAGATGACAAGGAGCAGAGATATAAAGAAAAGTCCGAAAGACTGTTCAAGAACTTCAAAAAGGGTAGAGAGTTTTCCAGTTCTACGTTAAATATTCAACACCCCACTGTGAAAACTGAGCAAAAACCTACAGATGCACGCTATTTGTATCCGAACTACATAAGAAACGGCGTGAAAGATGCTCAAACAGACATAGAAAGAGATGACTCGATTCGTGTGAATCGTCTTCTCAACGGTTCCGGTAAAAGCCCCCATATTGATCAAATCACCAGTCCTATTGTTGTTGAGCATGTCTTTGGAGAGTGTATTGAATTAAGAAACAATTTTTTCAAGTTTATTTCTGACGAATGTGAAAATAATCCGTTAATCGCAACGCAGCTACCAACGACCTCAACGAGGGGCAAGCCGACTTTGGGCCCGCCTGATATGATCCACATAGCTTTCAGAAACAAGTACTTCCCCAATAGAGACATGGGTCAGTTTTTTTTTGTCACTGGTGCTCCTTGTTGGAATATAGGATTGTTGTTGGAATACCTTAAAGCAGTTTTCATAAATTTCACTGTTTCAAAGAGAACAAAGGGTAAATTTTTTGAAAAACAGGATTTTTTCAATGCTCAAAAAGGCAAACTGAATTTGGAAGGGTCTATAACGATCTTCATGTATGACATTTTCAGTGGGTGTGATTTGAGATTGCAACTCAAGATCTCTGATGAGTCGTATCAGATATACTTGCACGACCCGGTAGGGGAAGATTCGATGATGTTTCGTTATATAGACGAGGCAGTGTTGTGGGACGAGATATTGATCAGCAGTCTCATAAGGAGCACAATTTTCAATACAGACAGTATGTGGAGAATCCCGGGACTAGTGCAAATGGATTTCTTAGTGAACTGCAATGAACTGGTTATGAAGTATGATATTTTGAGTAGAATTATTGAATATCTCCCCTCTTTAATACTGCGAAATGGGATGGATGAGTCTGAAGAGAACGAGTTGAACTATTTAAATAATTATATGATAACTACGCTTTGTGATATTTTAGAGAAATGTCCAAAGTACGTTGGTTTCGTCGTATCCAAAATCAAAGACATGCAGAATTATCTTTCGAATTCTAATAGTGGCGTTGAGAATGATGAAGCCAAAGAATGTTATGACGTAGTTTTGTTATTGATATTATTGAAAAGTGGTGAACACGATTTAGAATTCTCTCAAATAATGAAGGACAAGGTGATGTATTACAAGAAAAATCAATGGATTCTTACACAATTGATGGTACTACAGTTGGAGTATTTATATTCATCCAAGAAAAACTATGAAATGGTATTGAAGATGAGTTTCTTCCTGATACGGTATAAGCCCCATTTGTTTACACCCTGGGTTTACTTGGTTCAAATATATGAAAAATTAGGGAAATATGATTTAATGATTAAAACTTTTAACAAGTTCCCCAAGAAATATAACGATTGCAAAGATTTTGTAAAGTTAAAATATATGGAGTTTTTCCAATGTCATTATAGTTCTACATTTTTCTCGACCAGATCCAATGAAATTAATAAATTAGTATTAGATTATTTGAGTAATTTTTATAAAATCAAGAATGAAGATTTTTTAAAAATATCAAAGGGACAATGTTTCCAACCACTACCCAATCTAGCCACAAATGGATACTTGGAGTCCATTTGGAATAATTATCCAATATTACAAATGTCTCCCATATGTGGATATGGTAGTCACACACTGATTGGATTTGTTACTGAAAATGAATTGAATTTTTTACAATTGAACAGAGACAACAATCTAAACAAGATTATTTCCAATCAGCAGTCGTTTTTCTTAGAAAATAAATATGATAGAATGGTTTACAGCCATTTACTCGATCTGTTTATGAAGTTGGGGGAACGTCGTTTCAAGGAGGAAATCCTGAAAGTGTTTGAAATTAATAAGATAAATTGTGAAGAATGGTTACAGGAAATAGTTGATTCTATTGTTGAGGATAACGAAACTGTACAAGAGTATTTCAAGTTTATCAGAAATGATATGAACGTTAGGAAAAGTAGATTGGAATGGCATTTGTTTGGATGTTTACTGTATAAACAGAAATATTTCAGAGAGAGTGTTCTGTGTTTTAGAACGTGTTTGGAAACAAGGTTTGATCCTATTAGTTCGCGCTATATTTTGGAAATCTGTCTGCGTGAAGAAGGGATTGAGTTTGATAGTGCACATAACAATGACAATGATAAGAGTTATATATCTAAAGACTTACTGTTACAGGTATTGATCAAACTAATCTCATACGATTTTAGATTTTACAACATTCTACAAATGGAAAACACAGAATATTTGAAATTAATGCTGATGAGATACTATGGGAGCGATTTAGAGAGAATGATCAGCGAAATCAGTGTCATGCTGTCTACTACGATGATCAACGACAAGTTTGTGTCTTCCAGTACAATGACGTCTAAAAAAGCCCAAGCCAATTTGACGTTCCTTGCCCACATCAGCAACAGCATAGATTACAACAACAGCAATAACAACAACAGCAGTCTGATAAACGCAATAACGTATTTGATCAGGCACTATCTGCAGTAAATCGTATATATATTTGTGTTAAAGCATCGCGTATAGTTATAATATTTCTCACCTTGTGAATTGCTCACCTCTGTGCCTACATTTTTTTTTTTTGACTCCTTTGTTTACTTTTTTAGTATACCAATTATACTTTAATCCAACTAACTCCATTGATTAGACAACATATCATAAGAATCATCTAAGAAACAATAAGACACTGCTCCGAATCGCACATTGTGTCCGAGACTTGACACAAGTCCGAACTATTATTAATATTTATATTTCTTGTTCCTGATATTATTACCCCCACCCTTTATTTTCCTCATCACGGGCTCTTTATCCCATTTTTAATTGTCTTGAATATAGCTTTACTGTCAAAGCAACGTAGAACTTTAACAAATAAAATGCTTTTTTTTTTCTTTTTTTTGTTCCATTTTTTTGATGAAAATTTTTTATTTTTACTATTATCGATGATGATGATGATGAACTGTGGAAGTGATTAAGCAAAAAAAAAAGATGAAAAAAGTATATTGGTTTTTTTTTTCTTCTGATTACCCAATGTTTTCATTTTTTTTTTTTTTTTTTGTTCATTATTGGAATTCAATGTCGATGATAGATGTCTCTTTTTTAATTACAATAGTAACAACACCTCATTCCATTTTATAGTCGGTTTAGTTAACTGCTGGGCAGGAACATTGTTTTACTCAATCATTAGTATATTCTACAGAATGTGCGATTTAGACGGTCCCTCTTTTTTCTGTTCTCAAGGCCTCCTACTACTCTTGCGAATTAACCTCTTGAGTATTCACTTACAACATCCTTGAAGATCCCATCGATTTTAATCGAGAAAGACCAATATACAGATTTAGATATAGATATCAACATTCTAAAATCCAAAATACAAACTACAAGGATACCAACATATCCTACAAAAGACACGCATCCTACTTTTTTTTTTTTTTGCATTTTCAGACAATCAAATTTTTGATAGAGAAACAGAACTAAATAGATACAGTTTAAAATAATAAAAATAAAATAAAATGGCAAGTTCTTTTTGGGCACGTCCTAAACCGAATTCATCTATCATACGTATTTTGAATAAAGCTTTTTTGGAAGTGAGCAACGATGACGAGAACAATGATGACAAGAAAAACATGCATATAGTTTATGAACATTTTTTGAAACCTAGCAATGTTATAATAACAGCTACATCAAATGGTTTGAAATATAAACCTAATTTGGATGTATTAGACGATTTTTTGAAAGATGAAGAATTATCAAGAAATTTATTTTTAGAGCCTGAAGAAGATTCGAGTGAAAATGGATTGACTTTAGAGGATTATTTCACAAATCCATTGGTCTTGAATAGACTATTGGATTATATTCTTGATGAAAGATTTTGTATAGAAGAGTTAGAGGAACCGAATGGTAATGATAGCAATAACAATAACAACACTGATTCGGAGAAGGAAAGTGAGATGAACGAAGAAGAAGAAGAAGAAGAAGAAGAGGAGGAAGACGGACACAAAGAGAAAAACAGAGACGATAATGATAGCGACAGTGACAGTGACAGCGATGAGGATATTGAAAACATTGAATCTATGGATCTGTTAGATGATCACTTCTCTAAGAAACAAAAGAAAGTAAAGTACTCTTTGAATATCGACGCTCCTGGATCCACTAGTCCTAAAATTAGTAGTAAGAATAAAAAAGAAATCTTAAAACATCAAAAGAAAGGACAAGATGATAACGAGGATGACGATGAAGATTCCAGCGAAGAAGAATATCACGGGTTTCATGATGCTGAAGAAGAAGACGAGGAGGAAGAGGAAATCGAAAATCCCTCGAACCTGGATGATATGATGGCTGAGCAAGAAAACAACGAAGAAAATTTGGACTTGTTAGAATTTTTTTCTAAAGCTACTGTAGCTGCTGAAATCCTAAGTATCGATCTTATGGAAATTACAGCTTGTTTTTTCCACCATGATATTTTGATCACTAAACTATGGTCAATGTTGGAAAAATATGAAACATTGTCAAATGACGCATCATCAAGTTTTTTGAAAATAAATGAAAGACTATTGCAATATGCTGAAATAGGGGGTCTGTTTGGTAATGGGAACGATACATCTGACTATAACGACACAAACGACTCTTCTATTGATATATTTAGCAACTTGTCCAAGAGTAAAGAAGAGAACGAAGACGAAGATGAAGACGACGTAGAGCATACAGAGAAAAAAGATGGCGACGAGGATTCTGATCCAGAAAAAGACTCTGAGGAAACTACCAGTAGAGCTGCAAACGACGAAGACAATGACAATGACAATGACGACGGCGACGACGACGACAATGCAACAGTTGATATAACCTCCTCTTCTTCTTCCAGCACTTCAGTTCTAGACCACTTCCTAAACATCATTATAGAAAACGAAAACATGGTGGAAAAATTCATTAAGCATATCGAAATTGCACCATTAATGGATTTCTTATTGAAAGTCATCTCAACTGATAAACCCGAATTACCAACATTTGTGACACTTTATTTGAAAAATCAAAAATTAATTGAAAAACTACTTGAAATTTTAGACTCTTCAAATTCTCCAACTGCTCAGTCTACTGCCACAGATTTTTTGAAAGCTTTGATTGCTATCAGTGCTAACTCAAACAGCGAAATTGCTTCGGCAATCGGTCCTAATGAATTGACTCGTCATTTGGTTTCTGAAGATATGGTTGATAAAATGGGCCAGTTGATGCTTCAAGGCGGATTGCCTTTGAACAACTGTGTTGGAATCATCATTGAACTAATAAGAAAGAACAACTCAGATTACGATTTTGTTCAAGTAATGTATACGACTTTGGAGTCACATCCACCAGACATGAGAGACCCAATATACTTGGGCCATTTGATCAAGTTTTTCGCTAATCATTTGAAAAATTTCCACCACATGTTGTGTGTGACAAACAAAGCCAATTTCAAAACCCCCTTTGGTATAATCGAACCATTGGGTATGGACAGATTCAAAATCTGCGAATTGGTGGCCGAATTATTACATTGTTCAAATATGGCTCTATTGAATCAGTTTGGAGGTGAAAAGATTGTGGAAGAGAGAGATCAAGTAAGAGACAAAAGTATCAAACAGATTTTAAAGAAAAAATTCAATATCACGGTTGCCAAAGATTCAAAACTGGATGATTTAAACTTGCATATTGATAATTTAAACATAAAATCTGAGGAAAATTCGAGCGAAGATAACCTAGACCAGATAAACGATGCGAAAACCAACGAGAACGAGGCAGAAGAGAACGAAGACGAGGAGGCAGAACAGAAAACTGCAGATGTGGAGAATTCTGAATCTGCTATGAGACTAAATCCTATAGCTGGTGATCAGTTGAAAATTGCTCTACAAGATTGTGACATTGTCGGCGTTATATTGAAGATGCTATTTCAATTTCCTTGGAACAACTTTCTTCACAACGTTGTCTTCGATATTGTCCAGCAGATCTTGAACGGTCCTTTAAAAGAAGGATACAACAAGTTTTTGATTGCTGACTTATTCACCAAATCGCAAATCACACATTTCATAGTTGAGAGTGATGAGTATTGTCAAAAATACGAAGAAGACAATAACCTGAGACTAGGTTACATGGGTCATTTGACGTTGATCGCTGAAGAAGTGGCCAAATTTGCTGCTTATCTGGAAGAGATGGATATTCTAATGCACGATCATAATATTGAAGACGCCTTAAAGGCACCAGAATGGATAAAATACACAGACGTGATTTTATCAGAAACAAGAGAGAAATATAGCACAGTGTTTGGTGATTTTAATGTGGATCTTTACGATGTACTAGGAGGCGACGAGGACGAAGATGACGAGATTGGTGATGCACAAGACGGAGACGAGTTCCATAGCAATGACATGAAAAGTCGCATTGCTGAAGAAGACGACGAAGACGACGATGATGACGAAGACGATGATGACGACGAAGACGAAGACGTTGAAGGGGATGACCACGATGAAAGTGCTGACATTGACCATGATATACCTGTTCATCTGCAAGCAAATCATAAAATGAGAGCTTTTGATAACCAGAGGGTTGGTGGTACTATTCACGAGGAAGATGACGAAGATGAGGAGCAAGAGTTGAACTACAGCGACGAGGATGAGGACGAAGATAGAGACGAAGATTTATACAGTGATGACATTGAAGTAACTCTGAACTCTCATTTCCACCACATGTCTGGTTTCCAAAGCAATGACAAACAGTCAGATTCAGGGAAGAAAACTTTACAGGACTTACTCAAAGAATATAATGATAAAACTGCCTTGAAACATACTGATTCAAAGGCCAGCAATAAAGACAATGATCGTGGGAAGAAGTCTCCTGGCAAAGATATAAATAAGTACAGCCATCCTTCGTACAACAATAATCAAACATCGCTGAATTCGTACAAGACTTCTCTGAGCCAAGCAGGTCCCAGTATTTCTGACGACGACGACGACGATGATTATATTGATCCTAACGACGATGGTTTATCGTATGCCAAACCAGGACATCCCCTATATTCGGACTCTGCTCATCAGTATTCTCAAGGCATCAAAATGGAGCTGTTAGATGAAGATGACGAGGACTATGACGATGTGGTCGACTTGGCCGATGATGACGGTGCAAACGGGGAAGACGTTGCAGATGAAGAATACGAACCTGGTGTTTCTTTATCAAGACAAAAAACCAATGACAACATGCAGTGGGATCAATCAGAGCAAGATCGTATTTTTGGGTACAAAAGAATTCACAACAATGACGAGTAACTTGTGAAGAAAAAATAAAGAAAAAAGGAAAGTGGACTCACTGCTCTTTAGCATTAAAGATTTGCTGTGGGCTTCAGTCTTTTTATATTTTATATGTAAATATGAATGTATTATATATAATTAGTGTACAAATATTAATGAAGTAGTGGGAAATGAGCCATTTAAACAATCGCAAAAAAATAACTTCATTTATAGTCGGTTCAACGTCAGGTGCTGACAAAACGGCCCTAAACTGAACAGAGTAAAAAGGTCAAACGACATGGTTTAGAGTTGGTCTTTGTCTAAACGAAATCTTTCAAGATAATGGAATGATACAAACACATCGAGAGTTGAAACCAAACAGAAAGAACTGAATGAGCACGTCAAAAACCACCAAAAAGGAATTGAAACCTAAACAACTAAAGCCTATTTATCATCCATTGGTACTTTACAACTTGTTTTCTGCCGTTTTATGGTCAACCTATTTGTATTCAGTGATCACAATAGGGTTCAAAGTTGGCCCGGTCGAGTTCTATGAAACATCCAAAAACACATTGACTATGATCCAAAGCTTTGCCATCATTGAAATTTTCAATTCATTGTTCGGATTTGTTCGTTCACCATTGTTCACAGTGATTTCTCAAGTAACCTCGAGATTGGTGGTTGTATGGGGTATTTTCCAGTATTTGCCAGACAGTCCAGGTCCAAGAGGGATTCAATTCTTTACTTTGACAATTGCGTGGTGTCTTGCCGAGATTGTGAGATACGTGTATTATTTCTTCAACTTGGCTTTTGAAAAGACCCCTGATTTTTTGTCTGTTTTGAGATACAATCTGTTTTGGGTTTTATATCCATTGGGGGTCGGTTCTGAACTTTACATTATCTATTTGTCACTAAACTATACACCAAACAATTTTTACAAGTATGTGTTGATTGCTGTTATGTTATTATACATTCCTGGTTTCCCGGTTCTTTTCAAACACATGATGTCCCAGAGAAAGAAGGTCATGAAGCAAATTTTTGGTAAACCTAAGAGTGCTTAAGTAGAGTATTTATATATATATATATCTATGTTCAACTGTCTCAACAAAACCTCATATTGCTAAGGCGTTTTATTTCTTATGAGTATATATCATTCTGTACGAAAGTCATGCCTATGCGCATGATCGAGAGAATGAATACAAGAAAAAAAAAACTTCGCTAATGAGCACTGAAAACTTCATTTATTGTATGCTTATACAGAGAGAGAGAGAAATCCAGCACACACCTATAGAGTATAAAGCGCCTAGAAGATATACATAAATATCCCCAACGATGTTTAAATCACTTATACAGACAGCCACACCAGTGTTCAGAATTTCAACTGTCAGAGCATTCAGCTCTGCCAGAAGCATACTAGCAGAAAATGCTACAAAGACAGCTCTAAACATTGAACCTCTAAAATTGAGCAATGAGCTGTATGCAATCTTCAAAATCCATAATCGTCCTTATTTGGTAACTGAAGGAGATAAGGTCATCTTACCTTTCAGAATGAAAAACGCGCAAGTCGTGGATATTTTGAAGTTAAACGATGTTACAACCCTTGGTTCGAGAAACTACAAACTTATTGACTATCCAATTGAGGAAAGCGTGTACAGTTTGCAAGCTGTGGTCATGGAAAAAACCAAAAGACCAATGAGAATAAGGGAGATTACTAAGAGAAGAAGCAGAAGAACCAGACATGCGAAAAACAAAGCCGACCTTACCGTGTTGAAAATTAGTGAACTGAAGATAAACTAGAATCCGTCACTGTCACACTACTGGTAAACTCTCTATGTTTCTTTCCAAAGATTAAAATAGTGCCTGTACATAAATTACATATCAAATGCTAAATATAGAAAAACATCTTTTCTCATTTTAAAAATATAGTTAAACTTTTTAACAGTGGTGATTTATGCGTGTGCGTATTGTTTTGCGCGCTGATTCATTATGATTTTTCGGGTACACACAGATAGATACTCTTTCTCGACGTACTGAAATATATGTTTGCGCGCATGAACCTAATCAGAAAAAAGTAATACTGTTTATAATCTTGATCTAAATATGCAAGTTCAAACTAAGACCCACCAAAGCACATCACTCTACAGCAAAGAAGACGCAGAAAGAGAATGGCGTTGCTGAAAAAGAAGCACTCTATTCTAGGAGACCACTCCAGAAAGTCATCTCAGGTTTCCGCACATAGCAATTCAGGATGTTCCACTTCAACCAGAAATTCATCGGGAACATCGATTACAGGCACACCCGGAAGCCAGTATATTAGCACCAACTCTTCATACACAGGCAAAGAGTGCGAAAGCAATATGAATAGCAATCTTCATTTGAACACTAATTTGAAGGTGGAAACAACAAGAGTATCACCTCACAGCCCCTCCAGCAGACTTTCGTCTGCGCCGGTGTTCTCAGGAGGCAAAAGACTTTCGCTAGCTCTCAGATCATTTTCTTCCAGTACCTCGTCTAATAATGGCCCATTTCTCTCTAGGGACGATAATACACAAACACCCACTGGGGCAATGCCACAGGTGGACAACTTGTCAAGACACTCATCTTATACAAACTCAGGCGTGTCCAACCAATCAGGGAGCAAAGATAATTTATCAGATCCAACATGCGAGGACAATAAACTAATATTCGATTGGGATGTGACAGATCCAACTCAATGGACATCCCAAAGAGTCATTTCATGGCTACAACTCAATGACTTTAGCTCTAGGTGGATATCTTTTTTCACCAAATTACAAATATCGGGGAACGATTTTCTTAAATTGATGGCCTATGAAAACTTTCAGAAACACGAGCCCTTGAATTATCCCTCAAACACGTCTTCATACAAAAGGTTTCAGCATCTTTTGAAAAAAACGATGGAACAAAACGTAATCCACTTGCAACATTCCTATTCAAAATCTAATGGCTCAATGGACTCAGTGACATCAAAAAGGTCATCAAAACATTTAAGAACGGATTCCGGAAGCTCATCATCAGCAAGTTACAATCATCAGCACAAAAAGTCGCAAGAACAGCCTACAATTATTTTGGATAGGTGTGATGATGGAGCTGAGCTGACAGCGACAAAATCACAATATGATGCTGATTCAACACACGCGGCCAATAACCATCATCATGATGATGTCTCCCATCAAAAATCTAAATGGACCGGTTCATTATATAGAAGAAGTTTCATATCCTTGAGAAACTCGGTGTCTCCCTCATCATCGTCTACAAAACAAACTTTGAACGCTCCCAGTAAAACAGATAAAAAAACTAAACCGGTTTTGAACATACCTGCCACTACACCCCTTATCGATCAGAAAGTGTATAAAGGATCATCTGCCAACACGCCGTCCAATTATTTTACGAGACATCAAAAGACAACCTCAACTGATTCGTTTCATTTCAATACTATTTTCAAACCCAGTGGCAACAACAGTAGTTCAACCACACCTGTAGAAGATACGTTCGATAAGAAACCACTGGACAAGACGTTGCAACATTTGAGCACTGCTTCTTCTACAACTGCAAACAGCTCTTCTGGATCTAGATCACACCCCAAACACGAATCAAAAATCTTGATAAACGAGAAATTTCTTCCTCATAGGGAACAACCAATTTGTAAAAAGTACATTTTGGTGACCAAAGACCGCCTATCATTTTTCCCTCTAGACATTTCAGGAATTGTCGAACCATCAAATTTTCAATCCAAATTATCAATCAGCTGCAATATTCATCACAAAAATTACCAAGTTTTTTTAACCGACTTTGAGTTTAACTATGGTGAAAATCCTTTGGATGACCAAACAATCGAGATCTTATTCAAGAATGATTTTAGCAATGGATGGGACAAATTCTTTATAAAAGATTTACTAAAAATACAGTTGAGACGTACAAGGTCTTCCTCATCGTTGGCTAAAAGGAAAGCGTCCACCAAGTCTGCAGCTAGCAGTGTTAAAAGTTCAACAACTGATAGCACATCAACTCATAACTCTAGTGAGCTTGGTTCTCTGGAGGAAACTCTAGTTGGCAAGCAAGCTTCATTGAAAACACCAAATCATTATTATGACGCACAAGAAAGCATAGACTACGCAAACACCAAGGAGGAAAACAGAAATACAAAGTCCTTAAACAAGGTTTCAACACGCGGCGTGTCGTCTTGTTCGAGTTTCAAAGTGATACGACCAGACGACACGCATAAAATAGATTTCAACCAAAAAAGAGATTCACCATTTGTCAAACTTGAGCCAAAAAGAGAAGCTCCAAAGCCACCATTAAACAAGAAAAAGAGCTCTTCCAGCATCAAGGATCGCTCTATAATTAGCATGACATCAAAGAAAAGACCCCATCTACTAAAAAGACCTCCCCCTCCTTCGATTCCTCTTGTGGAAAATATCTCTTCTATGGGGTCTACGCTTCAGTCTCAAAAAAAGAGAGATCACGAGTCAGATTCAACGATTTCGGCGTTCACTCCTGGATCATCTCAGATTTTAGTGCCGCAACCTTACAAAGGTACCTTTGGGGATCAGAAAGAAATGTCTGCAATGGGTCTGCCCAAAAAACCTTCTCTCTTAACACTGAGAAAAAGATCGTCAACCACCTCCATAAAAGCTGTAGAGTATTCTTCGACCAAACTAAACAGATCTAATTCATCCATACAATCGTCGCTAAATTCAGTATTTCAGTCTCCGCCAAGGTTTCTTCAGCGCAAAAGCTCCAGAAGGGTGATTTCTTCTGCGTCCTCTGCAGATGTTTTTGACGAAAATAAAATCTCTTTTACAGATGCGCCTCCACTAAGTGACGACGAGAGTCCAAATCTAAAAATCAAAGACAGCTTCCAGGTAGACGATGAAAGTGGCTACGTCTCTGCGAAAGAAGATGCATCATTTTCATTTCCTATAACTCAAGAAAACCAAGAATTTGAGTCTGATGGGAGCAGCGATAGTGATGGAATTGCGTGGGTTGGCCAAAAGACATTTGAAGGTTATAAGAACACAAAAAAAGGGGAGTGTAGTAAAGATGACGATGACGATGATGATGATGATGGAATCGCGTGGGCACAAACCTCGATCACGTCCTCGAATCACAATCAACATACCGGTAATAATTACTCCGCCGATTCGAGTGAAGAAGAGCAGGATTTGGTTGCGTGGAAAAACAACACTAACGAGCCAAGCGTAACCGAAGAGGCAGAGGCCGATGACTCAATTGTGATGAGTTTGAACCAAGAGTCACCTGCCGCGGATGCTATTGCCAGAAAAATGACATTGCGGCCATCTCCAGATGTTGTTTATCAAAACTTGGAAATGTTTTTTCCTGGCACTGATTTAGATAAGCCGGTTCTAGAGGGTGCTTCATCACCAGCGACACCAAATTTTTTTGGCTCTCAGACCAGCCAGAACAAAAGCGCAAAATCACCAGTAATATCAGCATCAACAATTCAACACAGCACTGAAAACGACGATTACTCTTTCAACACATTTAATAGCTTGAAAACAAAATCAGAGGTTGGAAAACTGAAACCTCCTAAAAGAGCAAAAACCATTAGAATGGTTGCACACGAAGCCCAAGAAGCCAGAAAAAAGACTATCACCAGAAAGCTCAAAAGACACAACACTACTAAACTGTGGGGCACAAAGGTTGTGGAAATCACGTGTAAAGAAAATATAGTGGCTATCAATAAAAAAAGGAACTCCAAAGGTGAATACAAGGAATTCGCATGGCTAAAAGGGGAGATGATCGGGAAAGGTTCTTTCGGGTGTGTTTACATTGGGTTGAACATCACCACCGGTGAAATGATGGCTATTAAGCAAGTAGAAGTTCCTAAATATAGGCTCCATGATGAAAGTGTTAACAATGTCGTAGATGCTTTGAAAATGGAGGTTTCCACGTTGAAGGACTTGGACCATTTAAACATTGTGCAGTACTTGGGATTTGAAAAAAAAACAACAGTGTACAGTTTGTTCTTGGAATATGTGGCTGGTGGCTCCGTGGGGTCTTTGATTAGATTGAATGGTCGATTTGATGACGCTACAATTAGGTTTTTAACTCAACAAGTCCTCGAGGGGTTGTCTTATTTACACTCTCAGGGAATTTTACACAGAGACATGAAAGCTGACAACTTGCTTCTAGATCTGGATGGGGTGTGCAAGATTAGTGATTTTGGGATTTCAAGAAAATCTGACAACATATACTGCAACGAAGAGATGACTATGAGAGGGACGGTGTTTTGGATGGCTCCTGAAATGGTTGACACTAAACAAGGGTATAGTGCGAAAGTGGATATTTGGTCGCTAGGGTGCATTGTTTTAGAAATGTTTGCTGGGAAACGGCCTTGGTCCAACTTAGAGGTTGTGGCTGCGATGTTCAAAATCGGTAAATACAAGTCAGCTCCGCCAATCCCTGACGACACGCTGCCTCTGATTTCCCAGGCAGGCAGAGACTTTTTGAACTCTTGTTTCGAGATCGATCCTGAAAAAAGACCAACTGCTAACGATTTGTTGAAAACTTCATTGTTTAAAGAGTCACCGGAGTTTAAGTTTTCCGACACCGCATTGTATCAATTCATAAACAATAATAACAAGATGAATTCTGATAAAATGCATTTAGAAATTTAGAGTTTTTGTGTACTATATAACGCCTGCTTATAAACATAATCCATTCAACTGCTGTCAGAAGATAAGCGCCTATTCAAAATACCCAAGGGTACTGGATTATCCTGTTTCAATAAAACGTTCATTTCTAGTCTTAAGGACGCAGATAATTGCAAAAAGGCAAATCTCGGTTCATTGGTGATGTATCGTATAGGAGAAACGTCTGAGAGCCAGAAATTTCTGGTCGAAAGGGCTTTGAATTGTACATCAGGAAGCAAACAAAATATCGATAACCACTCCTCATATGATAGCTTGTGGTTCGGTTCGATCTCTGCCAATAAGCTGTAATCTTTCGCCAGCGTCCATAGCTGATCCATTTTGTGTGGAATATCCAAGGCGGTGTTGGAAATCGACAGCACGTCACTGCTGATCTTTTGAGATGTTGTTGCAGTGATCTCTTCCTCCAAGCCATTTCCGGCCTGCGAATCTACCTCTGAGCTGTCGTTATTGTATGCGTTTGTGTCCCACGTTGATGTAAGAGCCAATTGTATATTATTGAAAAATATTCTAAACACACGTCTAAACATCAAGTCAACCTCGACGTAAGCCTTCCAAAAAATGCTGTTGATATCTCCAATCAAAGACCAACCCAAATCAAATAAAAAGTCACCAACTGAATTGATTAAAACAGTCATCATAGGCACCGCAGCCAACGCCCACACAACGAAAAAGGTTTTCCCAGCATTTGTTTTGGGAGTGTAGTCACCATACCCAATTGTGATAAGACATAAAAAGCAAAAATACAAGGCATTGAAGTAACTCCAGTTTTCCGTGAACATGAAAATCAACGCTCCGAAAAGCCAAAACAATATGAAAATCACAATGGAAAGAACAGCACCTGCTCTTCTCGAACTTTTTTCGCATTTGAGCTGTATTTTCCTCATTTCGTGAAATTGTTGAATATCTTTATAATTATGATCCAAAGAGTCATCTACGGTTTGTCTCAATAACAGATATCTTCTTCTTTCCGACGAATGCAACGAGACTATGGGTCTAAATGACTGCTGCACAATGATTCTTGTCATTGCCACAATTAAACCCAAAATTATAAGGCCTGAAAAGAAAACCACCAAGGTCATAATTTTCGCAGCAACGGTTTTCGGCGTAATATCTCCTAATCCAACAGTAGTGGTAGAGACAACACAAAAGTAGATGGCTGTTCCGTAGGATATGTCCATCAAACGAGAAAACATGCCGGCGCCCCACATAAACCAAACTGAAAGCCACAACGTGTACATCATCACGGCTCTTTCTTTTTTAGACAAATTGAATTTGGGAGTGTACTTGTTCAGTTTGAATCCCAAAAAATGTACTGATAGTGTGAAAGTGCACATGGTGTAAAGAACAATGGTGAAAAATGCATACCAAAAACCAATACCCTATTCATTACTTGAGTTTCTCAATTCAGACATCCAGCAGTACAAAAGATCTGCGATTAGCAATATGCTTGCTATTGACCACCCTAAAATATTTAAAACTTGTGACGTCACGTAAGGCAGTCGGTTAGAAAAGTGCATGAACAATACCACATTAGATACACATCCGATTATCAAGGAAATAATGTTGATTATATAAACACCTTTAGAATCGACAACCTCTTTACCATCTGGTGTTTGCCTCCATTTATTCACGATACTTGCAATGGAAAGCGTATTGGCGATGGGACCTGTGACTGATGTAATAACTGGGCCGTAGCAAGAAATGAAAAACCAAAATAGGAAGCTCTTATTCTTGGGGTCAACATGAACTGTCAGGATCTTTCTGCGATTAAAATGAAAAACACGTTGATCAATCTTCCATGGCTCGAAAAGTGCACTTATTGACATGATACTGCCGGGAGCTCTCTTTCTGGAAGTTAATAAGGGACTAGTTTCAGAAGGAATGGCGTATGAATGTATTTTTGTCAGAGATGGGGAGCTGTGAATATAAAACTCTTCTTGGTTGGAAAAATGTTGTTGTTTCCGAACATTATCATTGATTATAAATTTGGCTCTTCCTTTTTTTTTTTTTTCGAATTGCGATGAGAAGGATTTTTAGCTTTTTTCACTGCCTCGACTTGAAAAACAAGACATGCCTGAGACCAAAAAGAAAACAGAAACCCCACCCACGTTGCTAATCTTCTGAGATACATTTTGTTTTTTGAAATGAGTTGTTCTAGAATGCTTTCGCCTTTTGAGATCTCATACCTGATAGATAGAAATAGGTCTGTTATGATTAACAACCAAAAAATTAAAAAAA
>PTXO01000085.1:0-39559 GCA_003020785.1 Hanseniaspora gamundiae
ACAACAACAACAACAACAACAACAACAACAACAACAACAACAACAACAACAACAAAAACAACAACAACAACAACAACAACAACAACAACAACAGACTCGAGATCCGGATGAATTATACCAGATACAACATTTTCAAAATTTATTAGATGCCACTAAACAGCAGTATGAGACTGAGATGCAAAACTATGCCACAAAAAACACTCAACTTGCCAAACATTTATCAATGATTATGATGAAACTTAATGATATGGAAAACAAATTGAGTGGGATGCTTCAAGAAAACGTTTTGTTGAGATCAAAAAATGCTGTTGATCAGTTGAAACACAAGAAGGATTTGGAAGAGCATTTGAAACTACTAGAGGTTGGGTTTTCATTCAAGATTGAAGAGATTTTGCATATGTTCAATAAAGTCAGAGAAAGAGAAGGTATCAATTTGAAACAGTACGGCAACATTCTAAAACCTCACTCCTCTTCGTCCAACTATACTGATACAAAGTATATGAGTAGACCCAATACAGCTAGCTCTAAGCAAAAGTCCATTCTAAAGACATGCACCGGGTCTCCAGGATCTTCTGGTGAAAAAAACAGCATAGCCTTCAATGACGATATCAGTTATAGCGACAGCAGTTATATATCTGACAGCAATCAAAAAGTTCTGCCACAGACAACTTCCAGGGCTGTTGAAAACTTCAACCCTAAAGAAAAGACAAATCAAACCATTGATCAGCATACAGCAAGTACGGAAAAGGAGATAGAAATCGAACAAGAAAAACAAAATAAAAAGAAAAGAAAATCTTCAAGGAGAGAATCTCTATTTTCTCCAGAGGAGTTTGACTTTACATTGGAAAATAATTTGAGCTCCAAGAATAACTTGTCAATGATTTCTTCACAAGATTGTGAGTCTCAAGAAATTTGCAACATTGCACTTGAAAGTGAGCATACAGACGATTCAGAGCAAGAACAAGATTCCATGGAAGACAAAACAGGAAGCCCGAATATAGAAGTAGACCAGCATCAACAAGACAGAGAAGAAGAGAAATTGGTGGAATTAGAACTGGAGCTGGAAGACAACCGCTACGACGACGACGACGACAAGTACTCTCAACAACAGTGTCCAGTCAATGGCACGAGCTTTAGTTTGATTGACGTGACCATCCTTGAGGATGTTCCTTCACAAGCTTTGACTGAAGATCCCAGACACGTTATATCTACAGTTCCGTCTAGAGCTTCCTCTCAAGAGTTGAGACCCAAGTCTCAATCATCATCCCAATCCGAAAGACCTCTTTCATCTCAAGAAATGAGAAAAAACTTAGTCTACAATGATGATGAGAACGAATCTTTCAACCTTCAACATGATTGTTCGTTTCAGAAACTACCAAAAGATTCCAAGGCTGCTAGAATGCTACATTCCATGAAGTCTAGAACCAAAAACAAGAGCAAAACAGACGACATTATGCCTTCAACAACTCAAAACAGAGGAAGCACAGTTGGCATTATTATTGGACAATCTGGTAATTGCGCTTCAAGTAGACCAAGAAGAACCAGAGGGAAGCCTGTTGATTATAAATATCCATCACTAAACTCAAAGATGAGAAGGCCCACAGAAGAGATGGTTGATGCAACTACATTCACAGACATACACGAGCTTCAAATTACCAAGAAAAGCAAGGAGTCAAAATCAAGCAAAAAAGTTGCCAAAACTAAAAGGGTAGAACCAAGACCCCTTTATTCCATCAAGTTCACCAATAGATCAAAATTTCTCCTTGCAAGAGATATAACCAGTGAGCAAAACAGAGACAAAATCGTCAAACTTTCAATAATGCCCAACCATGCTATCATGAAGCAAACAACAAATCTGAAAGTGCCTGTGCTGAGCAACCAGGTAGGACCTGTACCCTCAAAGATTGCAGCTCCGACCAATCAAGTTAAGAAAACACCTCTGGCTGACATCACGCCGCATTTCAACTCTTCAACAAATAACGTTTCATTGCCGATAAAAAATAGCACAAAGAAAAGCTTTCTCAACAATAGTGTTGGCAACGTGAGCATGGGTAAAACAAAAAAGTTGCTGCGGAAGCCAATAGTGAACATCCTAGACGGTCTGAATGATAATGACGAAAACTTTGATTTTCAATCAAACGGCTCCGCAAATCCACAACTCAACACATTGCGCATCAATGAGGACGATCTCTCTGTTTTTTATATGTTGGATAACTTGGAAATCAAAACCAAACCGAAAACCCATAAGAAGTATTCATCTTCATCAAGAAAACTGTATATCAGATGAATTCTTTCAAATCCTTCTATAATTGCAAGCAAACAACTTAACCTTAGGAAATATATAGTTCACACATATTGTGGATCTACGTATATAATAATAATAATAAATTAACGCCTCTATAAAAAAAAATTAGAAGCCTAAATCATACACTCATTTTCATGAAAATCTTACTTTGTGGAGTGTAGTCTTGAATTTCAAAATCTTCATATTTGAAATCATCAATGTCTTTCACGTCTCTTTTGATAACTAGTTTAGGAAAGCTCGTTGGAGTTCTCTCAATCTGACCTTTCAACGCATCTATGTGATCTTTGTAAATATGAGCATCTCCCAGAGTGTGAATGAATTCACCAGGTTCCATGTCACAAACCATTGCAATCATTTTTGTAAAAAGGGCGTAAGATGCAATGTTAAATGGAACACCTAAACCCATGTCACAAGATCTTTGGTATAAAACACACGATAACTTTGGTTTTGCACCTTCCTCCTTAGGAAAGCTAACGTAAAACTGGCTGAAAACGTGGCACGGTGGTAGTGCCATTTTCTTGAAATCAGGTGGGTTCCAAGCACTCAGGATAATTCTTCTGTCGTACGGGTTGTGCTTTAGCTTGTGTATCACTTCTGCCAACTGGTCGTAACCCTGTCCTGTGTAGTCAGCGTCACAATTGGTATACTCGGCTCCAAAATGTCTCCATTGGAACCCGTATACTGGGCCCAAGTCGCCTTCTCTTCTATCTTTCAAACCCAAGCTGTCCAGGTATTCACGTGAACCATTTCCCTCCCAAATTTTAACACCTTGGTCGCTCAGCACTTTACCGTCTGTACATCCTTTGACAAACCATAATAGTTCCAAAATGATCCCTTTAGTGAAAACTCTTTTGGTGGTTAATAAGGGGAAAGCATCATCTTTCAAACTGAACCTTAGCTGAGGTGGTGCAAATAAACTGTAGGTACCGGTACCTGTTCTGTCAGGTCTAAACTCTCCTTCATCTATAATTCTTTGGCATAATTGCAAGTATTGCTGCTCTTCAGCATTAACTTTGTCACTCGTCATTTTTGTTGGGGCTTGATGTTGTGGTATTATAATTAAATTGTTTATGATGGAGGATCGTTTTTGATTACAACAAAGACGCGTTACTAAACGCGTATACTCTTGTCTTTAGTTATTATCGGACACCATTTTTCGGGGCAATACTCTTTGGTACTATTTGTCCGTGCTTTATTCCGAAATCAGGTGACATCTCAGTTTGCTCGAGTTATTATTTGAAATCAACATTTCACATTGCAATAAGAATAGCATATAGGTAAATGAAGCAGACATACGCACCACACAAAACCTAAAATGACTGATGTAACAAGTGACTTTCAGTCTCTAGTAAAAGATCAACCGTCGTATTTCAAACAAAGTGCTTCTTTGCCGGCTATCTCAAAACCTTCGGTGATAAATGACACCTTTAACAAAGAGAGTATACAGCTTTGGAAACATTTGCAAGAGCTGGGCTATCTAGTGTCAAACGTGGAAACTTTGTACTTGGACGAAAAAGCTATGAGTACAACAGAAAAAGATGATTTTGACTCCGAAATTAGATATCAATTGCAACAGTATTTAGAGAAACTGAAATTTTTGGAAAAGTATGAGATACAACGGAAGGAAAGTGTGCAGAAAAAACATGCCTCTCTATCTTTCAGTAACATATTTAGAGGCGACAGTTCACAGAATGAGAATCAGCAAAGTTTTGAAGCGGGTGTCATCGCCCACAGAAACGGTGTTTTACGGTCGTTACAATTAAAACTCATGGAATTAGGGGAAAAGATGAGTAAATTACAAATCAGGAGACTCGTGTTGCAAAAAGGTGCTTTGGCAATAGATTTCGAGCAAGCTAGAAAAACTGCCTTTATGCACTCTGATATGGTTCACGATTTTAATGACGTTCCTTCTGTCGAAGAAAAAGAGACAGCGATTTCTGACAACGATATCGCTCCGTTAGCAGACGTTCATTTGTCCCCAATTATTGAAACTACTAGAGAAGAGGTGCGGGAGTACGAACAGACAATGCAACAATTGACTCAGGAGCAAATACAGGCGTTGCAAGATGATCACGAAGACATTTTGAATTTCAAGAATCAGCAGCTTCATGAAGTTGAAACCTTGAATAAAACAATAATGGGCATTGCCAATTTGCAGAACGAATTGGCTATTCATTTGCAATCTCAAAGCGACACTATCAATAACATCATGGACAATCACGACACGGTCCAGGTTGACATCAGTCAGGCCAACAAGAATTTGAAAAAAGCTGGCAGAGCTGCTGGATACTCAGCAAAAATGGTTTCTACAATGGCCATTGTCTTTGGGTTGCTCATATTAGTAATGGATTTTATCAATTGAGGAGATAAGACATCTCTCGTATATATAAGTTCTATAAACTACGGGCTCGTGTGTGCTCTTTATGTATCTGGGCTTCTTTCGGTGCAGCATGATCATGTCAATTGTGTCACTACACCTGCTCTAATGGTTCTACCCTCCTTTCTAATTACAAGCTTTGATAGATACTTGTTTTCCTTGTTTGTCAACATTGGAATGTTTTGGTCTTTGGAACTTAGCTCTAGCTCCACAAGAGCCAATTGGTTAGAACCCAAGTGCTTAACTTTCTTTTTCAAAACTTTTGTTGAATCGTTTTTGTCTAGTATTTGCACCAACTTTTTGACACTCGCTGGTTGTTCACGACTACCTCTGTATAAAATCAACGGTGTTCCTGGTAACAGGGGTCTGCCCATATCGAAAGTCAACAACTGAACCTGGAAGCTCTTTGAGTTTTGCAATTCGTTCCCAACAACAGTACACAGATCACCACAGTGGATATCATCACTATTGGAACTCTTCAACTTCAAATTGACAAAATCGCCTTCAATTCCGATTTTCAGTAAATTGTGCTCATCCTGTTGGTTAGAAACCTGATCAACTACACAGCTTTGTTCGCTAGGATAAATAACAATGGATTCACCAGGCTGAATAAAACCTTGCTCAATTTTACCACTGATGACACATTCCCCATTTTTGCTGGATGGAATGACTTCCCAAACATTAAACAAAAAGGGCAAGTCCACTTCTTCGTTGAGTTCCAGCGATTTAATAACACGGTTCAAATTTTCGTCTTCGTTAACAAACTTGTGAGCAACATTTTCCAATTCTTGAACAAGAGAGGGACCAGAGTACCAGTTTTGTTTTGGAGACGACCATTTGTTTTTCACTACTCCGTCACCTGTCAACCCACTACAAGGCACCCAACTAATGTTCTGGTCTGGATTGAAACCGATCATTTGGAAAAACACAGAAAGCTGGTCTTTGATCTCGTTGAATCTTTGCTTGGACCAATCCATCGAGTCAAGCTTGTTCATAGCAACCACCAAGTGTTTCATACCCAAGCTTCTAGCCAAAATGGCGTGTTCTTTAGTCTGGCCGTCCAGGTTGAACCCACTTTCAAAAGCGTCAGTAGAGCAATCCACACATAGAATGGCAACATCGGCTTGGAAAATCCCACTGATGGTATTACCTATAAAGTCAATATGGCCTGGGGCATCAACAATAGTGAACGAGCAGTTGTCTGTTTGAAAGTTTGAAGTGCAAATGTCTACAGTGACCCCTCTTTCTCTTTCTTCAGAGGTTTGGTCCATCACCCAAGCCAAGTGAAACGAGGATTTCCCCATTATCTCACTTTCTTTTTGCAATTTTCTAATCAGTTTGGTGTCAACGGCACCAACGTCGTATAGGAGTCTTCCCATAAGTGTAGACTTACCAGCATCAACGTGGCCCAGAACTACAAAACTGATATGAGGATGTTTTTTGAACTCTTCAATGTAAGATTTGACGTCGATTTTTTCTCTCGGTTTCGTTGGTTCAGAGACTTTTTTGTATTTGTGAATTACAGTAACCACTTCATTCTTTTCGGATTCATCGTCATCGTCAACATTGTTGATATCACCAGTTGCAGCGTCTTCGGTCTTTGGTGTCTTTTCAATACTCAAACTTTGGATTTTCTTGTTGACGTTTTGGAAAGCTGCTTGTTGTGCATTGATTATCACATCATCAGGTGAAGGTTTGTTAAAGTTTTCTATAGCTATTTTTTTAATGTTAGTATTTGGGTAATATATAGTAAAAATATCATCAAAGTTTCTCTTCTTTCCTTCGTTGGTATCGTTTTTCTGTTTTCCATTCACATTTGTTTCTACAATCATTTTGGAGATTTGTAAAGAAGCATGCATTGGTGGGTCTATGACTGGAAATTTTTCGTTAAGCAGAATGTTTTCATTTTGTAAATCATCAAACCAGTCAAGTTTCGCAGTATTGTTTTGTTTATGCAAAATCGGTATTTATGTTTTGTTGTTGTTTTTCTTTTCGGGTATATCTTTGATATTGGCAACATTAGCAGACTGAAGTCTTTTCTGTTGAAGTCTTTCAGCTAAAGACAATTTCTTCTCTGCGGTTTTGTCGGTAATGATTTTTTTATCACTTGAAACTTGTGGTTTAGATTGATCACGAGAAGATTGTTCATCAGCAGTTCCAGAAACACTCGGCACTTGGCTTCCCCTCTTCAACTGTAGTCTTTCTGCCAATGTCATTTTCTTTTCAGAGGGCAAAGAATTCACCTTCCCATGATCAGTTCTGGTATTGCTCACAGTACTATTCTTTGATTCTAATTTAGATAAGGCCAGTCTCTCTAGTAAAGACATATTTCGACTTTCTCCATTTGTATCTATTATCAATATCAATCATTAAATTTGTTAGTAAACTTGAAAAGAAGAAGAAAGAAAGTAAGAAAGAAAGAAAAAAAAAAAACATCGAGAAATGAACAATTTAATAAATAAAAAACAACACAGATCATATCATTAGAGATTCTATCTGTGAAAATATTCACTTGGTAGAACTAAATCTTTTCCATTTTTTTGTGTTCTTTATCAATTGCACATAAACAGGGGACTCTAGAAGTTAATGTTGATATTGATTCACCCATGTAATAATACACTCTCCATTTGCTGCATGCTCAAAACTTTATTTTTCTTTTTACGTTTCTAGAAAAAAATATAGCAAACACTTTGTAGAAATCTGAAACGAAAGAAAAAAGAAAAATCAATTCAAATGATTCTGTAATTTTTTTTTTATTTTATTTTTTTTGCCTGTATTCATGTCACTTTTTAGTGGTTCAATGCTAAAATACATACTAGTTGTTGTTGAAGTTTGAATCTTCTTTGGTGTCTCTGCAACGACTTTTGGCTTTTTCTGTTTCAAAAATCCACTCAATTCTTCCTTAGCATGATCTATGTTAAAATCGTTATCGAATATAACCAATTTCACTGTCAAGTTGTCATATCCGTAATAATCGTTATTTTCCAAATATTTGACAACTTCTGGAAACATCAAATTCATCATATCGTACTCTTCGTTATTTAAATAGTCATCTAAATCTCTTTCAGATGAAAAATTCATTCCAGAATTGCCGCCATCACCGGAATAATCCATAGTGTCGTCATCATCATAATCGTAAGCCGCCATATTGCACACTGTATATATTGTTTAATGTGTTTCTTGGAGTTATCTTCTGTGTTTATACTCTGTGATATATCTGATTCAGGGGAGGAAGCATGAGTCAACGTGTGTCAATTAAAAAAGTTGAATACTGACACATGAAAACATGACACACATGGCAAAAACACCATTATCTCTGAAAAACAAGAAGAAATAAAAAAAAAAAAAACCAACTGCGTCAGACATGTCTGACGTTTTCTTAATTTTTTTTTTTTCTTCTACCTGCCATACACGTGCCTTCATCTTCTGTTTTTCTTTCTTTTTTTTTATTTTTCCATTACACGTTAAAAGCAAAACAGAGCCAAATAACTCCGTCGGATTTACTCTATTTTTAAAGTGGTCAACATATTAAACAATTCTGTGTGTGTATTACCAATTACTCAGAATCATTCGTAGAATAAACCCAATGGAATATCACTTTTTTTACTTTTTTTTTTTTTTTCTCTCTTTAATCTTTTTTTTTTTTCAACCTCGGTCTCGGTTTTTTCGAATTGTGAAAAAAAAAAAAAAAAATAAATATTAAAAAATGATTATATCATTAAAAAGTATGATAATAATATAGGAACTCATCATATTTGAATGTAACGTTTTAGTTTATACATATTGATAAAATTATTCATATCTTTAACTCTATAAATTATGTTTTTATTCTTTGAAAATGTATTTTTCTATCATTATAATCTATTCGATCACAGCACATATGTTTAATTTAATCAATTAATTAATACTTCACTTTTATATGCACAATATACTCACAATAAAAAAGCAGAAAGGCTAAGAAAAAAAAAAAAAAAGAGAGAGAAAGAGAGAGAGATAGATAGAAAATCTACAGTATCTTTAAGCCTCTTGTTTTCATTTTTAAAGCTACTACTTCTTATATAATTATTCGCATATTCAAAAATCACATCAAATGCCAGAACTAAAACATTTCATACGACATGTATCAATATACAATATCACACCGCCAAGTTTGACTACATTGGGAACATCAAAAGATACTCAGATAGCACAGCCCGTTCAATGCAAGCAGTACAAATTGTTTGAAGGAACAATGGTCATATTGGAAAAAATGGTAATGACCTCTTCGACTAATAGAGAAAATGAAGATGACAATAACGATGACTACTCGATGAAACTCCCCAAGACAGCTATATCTATTGAATTTAGACACAAAGATTCACAAATTTTGTTTTGTAAAACTGCTAATATTGATAATATAGCAAAATTCGATGAAACTATTATTTCAACATATTCGAAAAAACAAGATTTATTAAAGTACAAAATTATTATGGAAGCTAATGATACTTTTAAATTTAAAAAAAGAATACCTTTAGAAGTTACCATTCATGATAAAAAAGACCAACTGGTCATTCATGATTTATTTGTAAGAATACGAGATGAATTTGAACTGATTGATGATATGTATTATATGTAGGACGATATATTATATACAAATAGGATTACTGTATTATTATTTATTTATTTATTTATTTATTTATTATTAATTTATTTATGTACAAGGAAAGAATAATGTAGTGTGGTACTAACCAATGAAAACTATATGAGTACTGCATACAAACATGCTCTAAGCTCTTGTCCAAAGAGCCTTTCTCTTCACTCTATCGTCTCTAGCAATCTGTCTTCTCTTCGTCCAACCGGATTTGATAGTTTGCAATCTGCCGTTCATTTCCTCTAGTCTTTCTTTGGATGCACTTGATACCAGTGAAATGAACAGTGGCGATACGTTGTATTTCGCAGCTAAACTCTTTCTCGTATTGTTCTCTGGGTCTTGCAATCTCAGATTTTGAATTTCCTCAATATATTTTGGTTCCAAATGATATTTTTTCCCCGTCGCTGTGCTTTTACTAGTTAACACAAAAGGTGCTGTATGAGACGCTTTCTTATTATCCTGATACTGTTTCAAAACATGTGGTAGAGTTTTTCTCGGATCAGAAGCACTCATAAACGATATAGGTATGGTTTCACTGTTGACAGAACCCGTGTCAGATGATTGCGTGGGATGGTAGTAAAAACCTTTTGGAATCTTGGCTTTCAAATAACCCTTGTAGTTACTAGCAGATTTATCAACGTTATATATAGTAGGTGCAGACTTGATCATCTGTAGTCCACTCTCTTGGTCTTTTCCCAAAAAATCACTCAACTGTTTCTTTCTGCAATGTTGGACATTTCTAGCGCAACTCGTTTGGAAAAATCTCTTTAGCATCTTGTTTCCTTAGGCCAATGGTGTCTCTTTGCAGTTTTGGACAAATTCTGTTCAGTACTAATCAGATCACTCAATTTAAAGATGTATCCCTCAATAGTGGAAAATTTTTGTATAACATAAATATGAAAGTAAAGATGAATGAAATGAAGAATTAATGAGAAGAAACAAAAGACAAAAAAAAAAAAAAGAATAAATGAAGAAAATAACTTACCCTTCCTTTTCAGGGTTATTTCAGAGTAGGTTTATTACAGACTCTTGAAGCGAAATTAATGACATGTTGTTCTAGGGAAGGAAACTTGCACCCATAACAAACTACATACGGTTCTGTAATAATACCATCTTTAGAGAAAGAGAGAAAACACAAGTAGTAAACTGGTCACTGTTTATTTGATTCAGATACTACAAAAATAATAAAATGTTTTTTTCTAAATGGTTTGGCCTCAAAGAAAGATCATTAAATGATAACTACACACAAAACAAGGCAAATTATTCCATACTAGGCATACAGCAACCTTGCAATAGCCAAACTTTAGTCAAAGATGTGCCCGGTACGTATCCACTTTTAGAAGACGTGGATGTACATTCTTCTGCACTTCAAAAAGAAGGCGTACAAGAGGGAAAAGACAAAGATACAACAACGAGCTCAGCCACAGATAATTACAGGGACAACAGTCTTCACCAAGAGCAAGAGCAAACTGAGGAACTAATGAAAACGAAAAAAGGAATTATATTGCATCCGCAACCCACAAAGGAAAAGGGCGACCCTCTAAATTGGCCCATCTGGAGAAGGGATTTGGCCTTGGTTGTAGTTGGAGTGCATTGCTTTGTCGGAGGAGGACAGACTGCTATTTTGGCAGCAGGAACAACTAAGTTGGCGACCGAATTCGATGTGTCCTTGACTTCCATTTCATATTTGGTTGGGTTGATGATGGTGGCACTAGCTGTCGGATCGCTTATTGCCTCGCCAACAGCAAGAATCATAGGGAAGAGAAGCGTTTATTTGATGGGTATCATTGTTTTCCTTTTCGGTTCTATCGGGTGTGCAGCATCCAAAAACTATTCGACCCTATTGATTTGCAGAATCATCTCCGGTTTCGGGGTCGCTACTATAGAGTCATTGCCCTCAGCCACTATAGCCGAGATCTATTATGCCCACGAAAGGGCTTACAGATTTGGTGTTTACACTTTGCTATTGTTGGGTGGTAAAAACTTAGTTCCGTTGTTTGGGGCTTTAGTTTTTGAATACTTGAATAGACACTGGTTGTTTTGGATCATTTCCATCATATGTGGTATTGATTTGGTTTTGCACTATTTTTTTGTTCCTGAAACTTTTTGGGATAGAGTTCCTGTTCCAAGCAAAAGATCTATCAAGGAAAGTGAGTATGCAAGAGAAAAGGGATATAAACCACCTCCAACTGATGAAATTTACGACTCGGTGGATGACCCTGATTTTTCATTCAAGTCCATCACTTCAAAAGTACGTTTCGTTACACCAAATTTCAAAAGTAAGTCTTCATCGCCTGGGCTGAATACGATACATACAAAAGAATATCTCGAGTCGCCTTTGAATGGCGATGAAAATGATATTGACAATGAAAGAAATAGACATGTTACAAGCAACGATCAAGATGATTGTACCTCCATCACGATAAATTCATTTGATGAAACAGCATCGCAAAACTCTAAAGGGAAAGATAAGGACACACGCGCAGTTGCAGAGAGTGATACACACACGACTTTTGTGACGGATAGAAGCAGGAGAACTTCCAATGCAACATCAGTTTTCACGAACAGTTTGAGTTTGTACAATGGGAGACACACTAAGGATAAATGGAGAAACATCTTTTTGAGACCTTTGGTCTTGGTGTGTTATCCACACGTATTGTTTTCGTCGTTTTTGTACAGTTTTTCTATTGTTTGGTTGATCGTGATGTGTCAGGTTATTGCAAATATTTTCATTAAGAGGTACTACCACTTCTCTTCATTATCCACAGGTTTGATTTACATTTCGCCATTTGTTGGTGGGTGTATTGGATCTTTATTTGCAGGTGTGGTTAGTGATTACGTTGTTAGGATCTTGAGTAAGAGAAATCACGGTTTTTATGAGCCTGAATTCCGTTTGCTAATGTGCATTCCCGCAGTGCTAACAACATCGATTGGGTTGTTTGCGTTTGGATGGAGTGCTTCGCTTTCTGACATGTGGTTTGTTCCAACGTTTTTCTTTGGGATTTTGGCATTCGGTTGCTCATTGGCCTCAACGACTGCAATCACTCTATCTGTTGATTCATATAAGGGGTATGCTCAGGAAGTCTTGGTCACCTTTAACGTTATCAAGAATTTACTCGGTTTCATCTTTTCATTTTTCAATACGCTTTTCGTAAGTAAGTGTGGTCCTAAAACCGCTTTCATTGTTTATGGGTGTATTGAGTTGTTGTTAGGTTTATTTGCTATTCCATTGTACATTTATGGAAAAAGAATAAGAGCATGGACAGAGAGGGCAGACATGATGAGTTTCTCGTACAATCACGATGAGTGAATCTCAAACGCAAGGAGTGTTGGCAGTATTTTTTATAGGTTTGTGTAGATTGCTTAATTCGTCAGTAATATTTTTTAATGTTTTCTTTTGTTTGTTTTTTTATTGCGGACTAGAAGTATTTGGAGCGAAGACTTTCCTATGCAAGTCTCAAAAGTTGTTTCAAAAAACTAAACAAACACTTCTTAAAAGTTAAAGACTACAATCAAAAAAGTGCAGAATGGTATGACTTGAAAATTCTGTAGCTTCCACACTTAGCATGTCATCTCTGAATTTTACAACTAGGGTTTGTGGTCCAAGTTGTGAGACTTTACCATCTCTTGCTAAACTCAGTGACGCCCTTAAGACAATGGTCACGTGCCATTTCAATTGAAAAATATTTTTGAAAAGCTATTTATGAATCAAAGTCATACTCTGAAGGATAGTTGGTGGTTTATACTGACCTTAATACCACCACTGAATGAATAGGAATACCACCACGCTCAGCAAAGATTGAAAAGAGTAGAACCACCAAACAACTTTAAGACATAGGTTAAGATGAACAGCATGAACACTATGAATAGTATGAACACAGACAAGAGGGTCGAAGACCTTGTCAAGAATTTATTGCGGTTTGTTGTTCGTGGGTTCTACCCCACTCAGTATATTCTAATGGTTGACTGTATCTTGTTTCACAGTGTTTTGGCTGAAGAAGATTTGGCTCACTTGTTAGGGATCAAGAGACCAGATGTTAGAGCTTTGTGTACCAAGTTGATTGAAGATAGATTGCTGTCCTCTCATTCCCAACCTGAATTTCAACCTGGTACGAGAGGTGTGAGAAGATATTACTACTTCATCAAGTACCCTGAAGCTATTGATGCCATCAAGTGGAAAATCCATCAACTAGTCAGTGTTCTAAAAGATGACCTACAGAAGAATTCCAGACCACAGGGGTATCTGTGCCCAATCTGTAACACCAAATACTCACAGATAGATGCTGTCGCATTATTGAACTACGACAGAACACAATATATTTGCTCTTTATGCGAGTATCCTTTGGTTGAAGATGATTCGAGTAAGATGGCAAAGGAAAAGCAAGCCAAACTATCCAGTTTGATGACCCAAGTGGAACCAATCATCAACTATTTGAAGAAAATTGATGACTCCAAGATCGAGGAGAACACGTTTGAGCTGGCCTTGACTAGATTGATTCCGCCACAAAACAACTCTTTGGCATACTACACTATCAATGCTAAACAAAAGAGAAGACAAGATTTCGTGAAAGCTCGTTTGAGAGAGGCAACGTTATCACAATCCGCTCAAGCTTTGTTGGCAGCGCAGACAGCTACGAATGTTGTTTCTGCCAGTGTCAACGGTGTTTTAAACAATACCAACAGTAGACATGCAGGTGCCAAATCGCAAGCCACATTGCATGTCAACATTACCACTGCCAGTGATGAACAGGCACAAAGGGATGCACAAGAGCGGAAAGCAGAGGAAAAGAGAAAGCAAAATGCCTTACCAACTTGGCACGGAGAGTCCACGATTGGTCAAACTTTGGGTAAGCTGGAGGAAGATGAAGAAGAAGACTACTTTGTTTCCAATGCGGATGGTGTTGGTAGCTCAAATAACAATGGCGGCTCTTCTGGAAACGGCAACGGGGAATACTACCACAAGAAAAGTTATGGTGATTACAATAAATACAAGGAGCACATGCAAGAGAAAGAGCAAGACAAAGTGCTATCAGAGTACTATGCCAATCTGGCCAAGAAAGACAATGCTGACAATGGCGACGCTGAAGATGACGAGTTTGAGGATGTTGATGATTTCAACTATGATGACGATGAGCTTGACGAGGATGAACTTTTGGACGATGTGGATGAAGAGGCAGGGGAAACGGATACCAAGACAACGAATGATGGAGTCAGCGAAACACAAAAGCATACCACAACAAATGAACCAAAAAACGCAGATGAAGTTGGGGGAAGTAGCACCAGCGACTCTGAAAACAACAGAGACTCTTCTCTTGACAGCGGTGTGCAAAACTCCAAAGGCGCTGTTGCCAATGATGCCTCTCAATTACCAACCACCCAAGAGTCTGAAAAATTGGATATTAGTGACGGTGACTTCGATGATGACATGGAGTTTGAAGATGTTTAGTCATACCAAGGACTCTTTTAGCACTGATACTTATTATTTAACATACTTTTTTAGTTTTTAATTCAATAGGCTTGAAGCAATAATCTGTAAAATCATTATTTCAGTTTACCCAACGGTACAAGCGGCTGTCACCACTTTTCTTTTTTCTTTTTAAAAACCGAAAGCGAGAAGTGCTGAAAAAAGTATGAACAATTGTGCGATGCACCTATTATCTCACCGTTCTTGAAGCTACTATTAAAGAAAGCTACCCAATAAGCAAATAATGCCTGCGGAAACAAACCAAAAGTGGAAATTGATCACTGCTACGGCGATTTTGACCGTAGCGGCAACAAAGTGCGTGGAGCTTGGGCTTCAATTGTATAAAAACAAAGATTCCTCATTGGACAACACTCCAAAAAAGAGTGAGTCTACCAAAGACAGTTTCCGTGCACAAGGTCCTGCAAACAAAAAGTATGATGATCATTTGTTCAGGGAACAGCTTGCCAGAAACTATGCCTTATTAGGGGAAGAAGGAATGGAAGCTTTGAAGAACCAACGCATCACCGTTGTTGGTTGTGGTGGTGTCGGGTCGTGGGTCGTCACTATGCTTGTGAGATCTGGGTGCCATCATATTAGAATAATAGATTTTGATCAAGTGTCGTTATCGTCATTGAACAGACACTCTTGTGCCAACTTGGAAGACGTTGGTTTGTCAAAAGTCGAAGTCTTGAAACATCATATGAGCAAAATCGCTCCATGGTGTGAGATTGAAGCAGTAAACGAGTTGTGGACCTTAGAGCACACGGAAAGATTGCTAACGTTTGAACAGGGCAACACTAGACCTGACTGGGTTGTTGACTGTATTGATAACATTGATACCAAAGTAGATCTGTTGGAGTATCTGTACAAGAACAACATCAAAATGATTTCCTCAATGGGTGCTGCGATCAAGTCGGATACGTCCAGAATCAATATTGGGGACATAAGCACTACTGAAGAAGATTCATTGGCCAGAGCTTGTAGAAGAAGACTAAAAAAAAGAGGAATTACCCAAGGTATTCCGGTTGTTTTCAGTTCTGAAAAACCTGACCCAAAGAAAGCCCAGTTACTACCATTACCGGAGGAAGAGTTCCAAAAAGGGAAAGTGGACGAATTGAGCAGTTTGAAGGATTTCAGAGTGAGAATTCTACCTGTTCTAGGAACAATGCCAGGTGTTTTTGGGTTGAGTATTGTGAGTTGGTTGTTGACCACCATTGGTGGTTACCCAATGGACCCGGTTGTTGGGAAAAACAGGTCAAAGGTTTATGAAAACCTTTCTCAATCAATTGCTGGACAAATGACCAGGATTGGAGAAAAAGACCAAAGGGTTCCAATTTCTACACAGGACATTCCTTATATTTTGGAAGAAGTTTTCAGAGGAAAATCACCATTTAGCGGTTTTAGCACTAGGCTAGTCTTGAGTAAATGGGAGCCAAGCAAACCTCTAAGTCTACAAAACGTGGTCATCATGACCAAGGACGAACAGAAGATCCACGAAGAAAGAGTTTTGAACGGAACTGAAACAGTGCAAGAAGTTTACCCTCAAGATGTTTTAGATTTGGTTACTCAAAGGTTCGAAGAGGAAAAGTACTACTCTAAGTTTAGATAATGCATTTATTGGAATATTGATATATAGTTTTTGTTTTTAAATAGTGTGCACTGAACCGTAATATTTTTTTATTATTTAGAGGACTGTCACTTTGGAAAGGTGTGTGCTTCCTCCCTCTTATATGTTGAAGTAAAATTTCATTTTCTCGTATACAAAGAAGCTGCAGGCAACCATGGGCGTAACCTTGATGTACCCTATACTCAAACCGATATAGAACCCTCTCCAACCCTTCTCTTTTAAGATGATCTTGGCCATTGACCAAGTGTTCAGGCTGTTGTTTTGAGTGACTTGAAGTCTTCTTCTAATAATTTCAAAGGGGTACGCAGCAGTTTGAGACAGCATCCCCGCTAGCCCACCACTAATCAATTCCGCCCAGGTTTTCAAAATCACCTTTTTGTTGATGTATTCATTGGCGACCGTTGAAGACGTTGATACAATAAGAGATTCTGGGTCAACGGCAATGTCTGCAAATAGCTTTGATTTGAAGACATCGTGGAAAAGATCATGAGTATAGAATGCAACCCCAGCATAGGGAATCATCCCGTACATGGTTGGCATAAAACCCCGATAAAAATTTTTTAGACTAGATTTGGTTTGGTTACCTTCGTATATGCCTTTAACCACTGTGGTTAGTTTTGCTTCCTTTCGATGAGTTATGTAAGCCATTCTTATTCTTACCAAGTCAAGTGGATAGGTAACAAACACAGAGCAGAGGCCTGCACACGAACCACTTATAAGTCTTCTGAAATGCGTTTCGTGCTGCTTTGTTGGAATGATTATGTTTCTCAATTGTTCATAAGTGATGAATTTGATGGCGGAGTAGGGGAAAATTCTCATAAGTGTGGCAGAATGGCCCTGATAAAACCCAAAAAGGCCGTCAATTCGGTTAATGTGACGAAAGGCATTCGCAAGCCCTTTCATGGATCCTCTAAACTGGATATAGTGTGGATTCCCGGTTTGAAACAAAATCTTTATTCTGTCCAAGGGCGCAATCAACGTTTTTGCACAGGACCCGGCAATACCCCCGGCAACACCAGATCGCACTATGTATTCCCAGCTCTGTTTGTTAATATGCTGTGGCTTTTTAGGTGGTTTTCCATCCCCGCTGTCGCCCTCTTCACTATTGCCAGTTTTTTTTAGAGACACACTCCCTAGAACTGGTGGAATCGGTGGATCCAAACCGTTTACAGCATCGAAATTCAGCTGCTTTGGGTTCAAAGACAACTTACTTTTGCTCTCATAACCTTTGGGGCTTGGTGTGGTGTCTATGGCACCGAAAGGCACCGAAAAAGAGGTTGAGTGTACCATATTGGGGTATGTACTGTGAGTTGGAATGTTGATGACGGGTGCTTTACTAAAGAAAGATTGTTCACAAGATAGTTCCGTACTTGTGTTTTGTGGTGGTTGTTTTATTTTTTTTAAAGCGAATTACCCATCGTTGGAAAGAATTTCAAATAACGAAATAATTGGTACAAGATGGACGACAGATCTCCATACTGCATTATGTTATTGAACGTATTATCAATTATTTCTTCACATACAGTATTGCAACTGTTTGTTTGGTTTGGTTTTTTTTTTTTTCCTTCACGCACGCGCTTTGGCAACTATTTCTTTTTCTTGTTAGACTATTTTTTTTTACACAGAAATGGATTACCCCACACATACGATTTCTGGATGGGAGAGTGTAAGAGTAGGCTAACAATCGATAATATACTGGCTAGGAGATAATAATAATAATTGTTATTATTATTATGTTTGTATATAAATTATATATTAAAAAATATTAGATGTGTTACTTGTTTGTGTGTGTCATATGGGTTAAATGGATGAAGGTAGGTATTATGGATTTTCGTTATTTGAAAAATCGCTGTCTGAAAAGTCGCTTTGCACTTCGTTGTGGTCCAACATACTCAAGTCGTCAAAACGGGAAGTTGACTGATTCAAGACCAGTGACGATACTGTTGAAGATCTTCTAATACTTGTTTATGTATGGGAATTGCTCTCGTTTCCCATCGCTGCCAAAGAGGCTGTTAGCGATGTAGTTGACAGGGTTATTGGTAAATCGTTAGATTCGAATCCATCTCCCTGATCATTGTCGTTGTCGTTGTCTTCCTGTTCCATTGAAAAAGATGGCAATTCCGTGGAAGTCATACTGGATTGCTGCTGCTGCTGCTGCTGCTGCAGCTCTTGAATTTCCTGTATAGAATTTTGTTGTCTCATAATGCTCTTTTCTTGTTTCTTAATCATGTAGTAGTTGTAAAAACTATTCACGATCATGATAGAACCAACAACAAAAATTATAATGGATAGTACGTCCAAGTATTTGTTTTTATCGCTATTGGTTTCTTCGTATCCGTGTGATAAAGTAGAATGGAAAGTATCCAGATTCGAAGAATCTGGTTTTGTCTCTATGTTGTTGTTTTTATCACTATGTGGATTTCCTGTAGCAGTTGGACTTAGCGTTGTAGTAACACCGGTGGAAGTCAATATGTCCTTGTCTAGATAAAGATTATTGTCAATGGTGGTGGTCAAGAACTCACCGGTATGCTGGTCTGGATTACTCAACTGGACTCTCAAAATGTCTTTCCCCTTCCCCACTTTATGAGAAACGTTATTAGGGAATAAGGAATAGGCAAACAGAATAAATGTGATACCCAATCCGCAACGAGAACCCTCCTTGGCCGCATGTGACGTGTGCAAAACGTATGTTATTAAAAATCCAAAGAATTTAAAAGACCCACTGATCAAACAGTTCCAGAAAAAATTGATTAAATTCCCAGCAGGCAATCCATCAACACATATTTCGTCGTAGTACAAAGCAGATTCCGGTGAATGGTCCCAGTACGCTGGCACAGCATCATGCGAAGCTTCCTCGTACGTCGGTGGTTTATCTTGTCTTTCGTACTCGCCTTCGTACATCTCTCCACTGCGGTTATTGCTAGAATGCGCATTGTTCCTACTATTTCTCCTACTATCGTTCATATCCATATCCGCATCCCCCTCTTCAACACCACCACTGATATCAACATTATCATTGTTATTAAAGTATTTCACTAGATATTCCTGATATCCACCATCCAAACTTGCCATTTCCTCCAGTCTTCTTAAACGTTCTTGCTTGACAGAATTGCTTTCAGGTTTAGCAGCCAAATTGCTAAACACACCATCTATCCCATATCCTAATGGTTGAGGTGTTTGACTGTTTCTACTGCTACTACTGATATTATTATTATTATTATTACTACCGTCATCGTTATTAATATGCTCATTTTCATTTGTTATTCCGGACTCCAACTGGGTATCAATATCTATGCTGTTAGTGGCACCTGTAGTGTCACCTTGAACAGAAGTGTAACTTCTCTTTGGATGAAACACTCTATCCAATATATTGAAATATCCACACATTCTTCTAAAATGTTCTCCTAGATACGGATGTTGCGATATCAGAGTTGGTGTTTGTGTCCGTAAACGAGCATTAGTACTATTGTCATTATCATCATCGCCACTGCCGCCGCCGCCGCCGCCGTTAGCACCCCTACCATGACTAGCAGTACTGGTAGGTGAAAAATGTACAGAGCTCGATCCCATTGGATACTCTTCTAATCTTGACATTGTGTTTCCACTATTTCCTTGTCTTTTGTTTGGACCTTTATTTCCTTATTATATGTAAATATTGTTCTTAGTAAGCCTCACTATTTGTTATTGTTGCTGATATGACAGAAAAAAACCCGAGTGTCACTCTTTTTTGCTATTTAAAAAAGAAAAATATTAAAATAAAAATAAAAAAAGAGCTAAAAATAAAACCTGAGATGAGAGTTCGGTTAATAGATTGATTGTTTTGATGTGAAACTTGGGATTAGTAATCTTAAAGAGGTGTATCAATCAAGTTATTTATTCTTACTATTGCTGAGTTTTAAAAAAAAAAACATCTTTACACAATCGTTACAATCAAACTTATATATCAGCACAACTCATCGGGTGTATTAAAAACTAAGAAAAAAATGGCAACTGCTGTCTCTGTATACGACATTCCAGAGAGGGCAGGAATATAGAAGTGCGATATCCTTGTCACCATCCTATCGCCACGAATAATACCAAAACACACACTCAGGGAGCTTTATTGAAGTTAGGTAATAAAATAGGAGGTATATCAAACAAAAGAATGGGGATGAACCCTCATGTGACAGCTCCTTGGTTTTAATCACTCACTCTTTTCTTTTCTTTTTCCATCAAAAAAATGACAAGTCGTCATTTGACAGATAAGATACGACGTACAAAGTTTACAATATCCTCATTTGTGGGCTTGCAGGTCTACCCTGTTCTATTTTTTTTTTTTACAATTAATTACACAATTCTTACAAATCAGTCATTATCTGCATACCCAAGTTTAATGTCTCCTATTATTTTTACGGCCGCGATGATTAATAAGAATAAATACCCGTGAAAACAATAATAACTCAAAAAGTAGAAAAAAGAAAATATATGCACGGACTTAAGATGCACAGATATTTTTTGCCTATTCTTATGATTTCTATGAAACAGGGAGCATCGTTTAGTAGGACTAAATGATTGGATCCCTCTAGAGTTCGCCATTGCTTGCAATCTCCTCCGTTTCATCGCGATTTGCCTCTGCAATGAAAGGGAGGGCATTTGACGGCGTGTCCATAATGGTAGGGTCTGTAGACACGACAATAGTGGCAGTAGTACTACTATCAGTAGGATCAGAGACAACTGCATGCGTGGTAGATTTTATAGATGTCGTAGCGTGCACCAAGTGATTTCCGTTTTCTCCCAACCCTTCATTGTCATTGTCGGGATCTTCCTGTTTAAGTTGCAGAATTTCCTCTTTTGCCTTTGTTATATTCCGCTCCATTTGTTCATTTAATTCGTGTAAACGACTCTTGATAGAATCATCCTTAAACTTGAATTTAACAAAAAGTCTGATGTCATCTTCCATGATGATGTTGTTGGGATCATCATTATCCTCTTGATCGTCCGCAGCTGTGGAACGTGTCAGAGTATTCAAATCATGCAAGATGTAACATAATGGATCCGGTCTTTTTACACGGACTTCTTCAAATTTGGTCTTGTAAGAATGGACCGGAGGTCCTAAATCATACCCCCCAGGTAGCATGCTTGTCGGAATCGGTGTTCTAAAAGTTCTTGGTAGTTCGCTCAACTTGGGTTTCAAATCCTCTACATCTTCCATATTCAGTCCATTGATCATGATGTTTTTTTTAATTATGTTTGATGTTGTCCCTGTGCCTAGTCCCGAAGCCGATGTGATTGCTGGTGTCGAGATACTATCTTCATTCAATTCGTCGTCTTTGTCCTCCAAAGCGTTGTTACCATTGTTATTTGCGCCACCTAGATTTAACAACGCATTGAATATGTTGGGAACTCTGGCCGGTGTTTTCCCCCAATTCAGATATAGCCCATTGTTGGAAGTAGACTCTAAAGGAGTATGTGGAAAGCCCATGTTGAGATCACCAATCGTGTTAGAACCATCGCCACTCATCAAGATACTGCTATGCTCATCGATCTTACTACTAATCGTATCGCCGACATTGTCAAAATCTAAACCAGTGTTCACAGTTAAACTAGACAGGTTGGCATTAGATCCATTACCAAATTGATTGTACATCGATCCATTCAATAGATCCAGCATGGAAACAGATGAGGAAGACGCCCCATCGTCGTTTAGATGGTCCGCTGCGGTATGCGATTTCTTCATGTTATAATTGATTCTCTGTGTACCTGCACGTCTTCTTTTTCTAACATCTTTCTCCTTTTCTTTGTCTTTATCCAACCTGTCCAACTCGGCAAGAGAAACATTAAAAACATTTGGTGTATAATTTTTGATATCACTGTTGTTTCTCAAGGCATTGTCCAAAGTTATCAAGAGTAAGGTCTTACTTCTAATTTCGTCATCTTCAATAAAAGACGAACCGTCAAACTCATACCCACTCAACACTAACGCCTTGTGGTACATGTGGACCTGTTCCCTAATCTGATGGGATATTGCTGTCGCAAACTCTCCAGGTAATCTCAGCTCTTTGCACATTTCAGTGGAAAACTCTTCAGGACTGTTTTCCGGATTGGAAATGTCCCACTCAATTATATCCACCAACTCAGTCGTACCAATAATAATGTCAATGTTGATTTTAACCCTTATGTCATCTCCCCCAATACTGTTGAGACCACCGTTGTGACTACCACCAGCATTCAGATCAGAGGTCACGTTCTTCCTCCAAAAATTGGATATCTTCACAAACGGATCCTCTTGGTATTCACTGATCTGTTCTCTTATGGAATTACTGATTGCGGTGAAATTCTCTTGGAAGTTCTTGAATCTGTAGTCCTTCAAAGTTTCAAGAACAAATTCATCGATAGAGGTTTGATCATCGTTGATATTTAAAAGAAAAGTATCCCTCATTTTGAAATTATCCTTTTCCACTTCGAAATCCAATCTGATTGGTACCAAACTCTCTTGGCGCTCATTCATTGCTTGATCGTATAACTTGCTAATATCGTCATAGTACAATGACCTTTTATCTGCCGTCAAGTTCCGGTCACCCAGCACAACTCTGGTTTCAGTGTTAGTCACTCCGTTGGCGTAGCCCTGAAAGCCGTCTCCCCAAATAGATCTTGTGGGTTTCCCATTCTTGATATTCTCAATAGTTTCCAATCTGGTTTTTTTCAAATCTTGATAATACTTCAAATCGGTGGCAAACCGCACAGTATATTCTTTGACACTCTGCCCGTATTTACTACTCAAGGACATGCCTTCACGCTCTTTTTGAATCTGCTTCAACATGTAACTGTCTCTCAACACAATCTTTTCGTAGTTCAGCAACTCCGTAGAGCTTTTTTCATTAAACTCGTCTTTTAATTGTGTACTCCAGTAGTTGGACGAATCTTCGAGTTTGATTGCCTCAGGATCCTGCTTCACAACAGTGTATTTGGGTAGTGGCGGAAGTCTCGGTAGTCTCTTACGAATCTCCTCCATATCTGCAGCAGTGACTTCAGAAGAGTGCATTAAAGGTTTGCCCGATTCATCAACCATCTCTGCGCTTGCTAGGGTAGAGTTTTTGGAGCTGGGAGAGAATTCTCCGCCTCTCAAAAGTTGTTTTTGCAGCTCTTTTTGCTGTTTTTTGGTAGGTTTCTTGCCGGTGGATACTTTGGAAACTCCTCCCTTTGTAGTAACAGCACCTTTAGCACCGCCGATTTTAGTAGTGAGATTTTTTTTCTGTGCCGGGCCTTTATTTCCCGTCGCCTGGGAGGCAGGCTTTCCAGTGGGCGGTTTGTTAACCATAGGCAGCACTTTTCCTCTGTTCTGAATGCCTGCCGGTTTATTGGTCGAGGTTCCAGCTGCTTGTTGTTGCTGTTGCTGAAATTGGGCTTTCAGTTGAGCTTGTTGCTGTAAATACTGCTGTTGCTGTTGTTGTTGCTGCATTGCTTGCTTTTTTTGGTTGAGTTGGAACAAAACTTGCTGTTGCATTTGCGGAGGCAAATGTCTAAATTGAGGCGGTAACTGCGTGATCTCACTACCAGCATTGCTCATGCCACTTCCAGGAGAGGCATTGGATGGTAACGGTGACGCATCGTATGGGTTTTGGCGATAGTCTGGAGTAGAGCCATTTACCACAGGCGCTTGTGAATTTTGTTGCCGCATTAATTGGGATTGTGGTAACTGGGGCTGAGATGCCACTTGCTGGGGAGACTGAGTCCTTATTGGCTGCCGTGGCTGCTGTTGTCTCTGCAGCAGCATCTGCTGGTGTTTTTGCTCTATAAGTTGAAGCTGTTGCGGTGTTAAGCTTTGAGCCAATTGTGGAGGAATAACAAAGTTGGGAGTACCTATAGCTTGTAACAGATTAAGAGGGTTCTGTGAATTGTTCATGTCATGGTTGCCAGGAGTTGCACCTCCTGATCTGTTTGATGAACTGTTCATTTTGCACTAAAAGCCTTGATCTTTACAAAAAAACGGTTTCTTTGAGCTTTTCCTTTTGGTGGTCTCTACGCTGAATGATTTAGAATCTGAGTCGCAATCCAATAATCATTAAGAATTAGAGTTGTGAAGATATTCAAAACTAGAGAATATTTCGTTAATAAACAAGTTTTTTTTTCTTCGACTGTTTTCTCAAACTCAATAGCATGCCGTCACGTGCTGCAAGGACAAGACAGTTTAATTTACACTAATTATCTGAAATCAGAAGTTCATATATACATACATTACACAGAATCAAGAACGGTAGTAACCGTTGATGGTTACGTATTCGTGAGTCAAATCGCAAGTCCAAAAGTTACACTCTTCAGAACCGGTACCCAAATCAACAACAATTTTCAAGTCAGAAAGAGCCAAGATTTCCGATGCTCTTTTTTCATCAATATTCAAGTTTGGAACACCATTGACCAGCAATTGTAATTAAGTTGGTTGGGAATTGTCCGTGGCAATGAAACTGACATTCAACTTGTCGCTGACCAAGGATTCTACGTTGTCTATCTTTGAGTATCCAATGGCACACAAGATTCTCCCCCAGTTGGCATCCTCACCATACAAAGCAGTTTTGACCAGCATCGAATTCGAAATGGTTTCTGCGATGATCTTGGCATCTTTGAAAGTCTTTGAGTTTTCTACTTTGACAGTTACAAACTTAGTGGCACCCTCGCCATCCCTGACCACCAATTGGGCCAATTGTTGCGCAAAACTTGTGACTTGATCACAAACTTCTTGGAATTCCGGCGATTCCACGTCAATGGTCGGAGTGTCCACAGCACCGTTAGCAAGCATACAGATAGTGTCATTTGTACTCATATCACCGTCCACAGAAATACAGTTGAAAGATCTGTCACCAGCAAAGGTAAGCATCTTTTTCAGTCCTCTTGGGGAAATAGGCAAGTCGGTCACAACAAATCCCAACAGGGTAGCCATGTTGGGACAGATCATACCGGCACCTTTAGCAATACCAGTCAACGTATATTCTTTGCCCGATGTTGACAATTTGAATCTCGAAGAGACCAATTTGGGGAAAGTATCTGTGGTGCAAATGGATTTGGCTAGATTCAACCAAGATGCAAAATCAGAGCCGTAGTTGCTTTTGTTTGTCAATATTTCATCGATCCCTTTCGAGATTTTGTTCATTTGTAGTTTTTGACCAATAACCCCCGTGGACATGACCAGCGTGGAGTCGTGAAGGTTCAGCTTGTCATTGACTGTTTTACACGTGGCGCTGGCGTCTGTCATTCCGACTTCCCCAGTCATAGCGTTGGCACATCCTGAATTGACCACGATGGCATTGATGTTTTTGTAGTGAGAGTCTTCCAAGACTTGCTTGGACTTCAGAACTGGTGCAGCCTTGAATCTGTTTGTGGTGAAGATTGCACTAGCGCTGGATTCAAAATTGTCTCTGTTGGTGTTGACAATAATACCCAAGTCCAGGTTACCGTTTTTCTTAACACCGCTTGCAAACGAACCAACTTTGTAACCTTTTGGAAATGCTCCTGATTTAGGAACGTACGAAGCGTATTTATCTATGACTTTTTTTCCTGCTGATAGCAAACTTTTTGAACACTGCATGTTTGTATTGTGGTTGAACGATTGTTTTGATGTTGGTTTTTACCAAAATGATTTGTTGATGTTTTGATGTTGGTTTTTCACCAAAATGATTTGTTGATGTTTTGGCTTTTCTCACTTTATATAACAAGCGTTTGAGTGCGAAAGACCGTGTCGAGTACTAGACCAGCAAAGATAGGCTCGCTTCAACCGGGTCGGTCTATAAAGCCGAACTTTCAGATCTGCAATAAAAAATGAATGTCGCGTGACTGGTTTTTAGTATATACGTAAAGCTACAAAAGAAATGAGGAAGTCTACTTCGTCTTTCTGGCGGTAAAGGCCACTTCTTGTAACCATTCAAGATCAATTCTGCTAACGTTACGAGCGTAACCTTTGGTGGTGAACACGTACTCAGTATACAAGATTGCCGGACAATTCTTGTTCAAAAACAAAAGTGACGAGGGATGGACAGAGATCACTTCACCTGTTGTCGTTGTTCTGTACGATCTGTCAGGCATTCCAATGGCAGTGTTCTTCATGAACCCGTGTAGAAAGCATTTCAAGATCGAAGGAATGTCCAGGGCTTTGCTTTGGAAAGCAAATTCGTCAGCAGCATCATCTTCATTATTCCCGTCTTGCTCGGTGGCCAATGCCTCGCCTCCTTTAATCTTTTTGATGTACTGCTTCAACTGCTCTCTGATCTTCAGAACATTTTTGAACCCTCTGTAACTGACACACATCTCTTGACACCAGTTTTGTCTCTCGCCAGCACTGTTCAAACTCAGGTACATATCGTACAGCTCTTTCATCATAATCAAATCACCATATCTTGAACCGTTTGTGCAGAGAGAAAACCTCTTCTCGTTCACATCGTCTCTTTTCTCAGGAGTTGGGTTCAACAACAGGTTTTCAACACTCAAACATGAAACAATGTCCAACACAGGCCCTAGACAGTTTGTGTCAATAGCCTGTAACAGCACGTTACTCAGGTGGGGAGCCAAGGGTAGCAGGGCCATTTTTTCACCCTTTTCCGTAATGTTACCACTGTCATCCAAAGCTTTTAGGGTGTACAACTCTTGCAAACCCATCACAATAGAATCTTTGCCTGGATTTTCCAACCACGACCAATTCAAAACGTCTTTCACTCCAACTTTTTTCAGAATCAAAATAGGATTGGCCACATCACACCTCACAATTTCTGGCTCTGATTGCTTCGGTAGTTTCTGAAAATCAAGCTCTTTAAACAATCTGTAACATTTACCAGCAAATTCTCTACCAGCCCTACCCGATCTCTGGGAGCAACTGGCTTGAGACACCGGAACAGTAAGCAAAGTAGACAGCCCTAGCTCGTGTCTCCACACTTTCACCTTTCTCAACCCAGAATCAATGACGTATTTAACACCTGGAATTGTCACAGACGTCTCGGCAATATTCGTGGAAAGCACAACTTTCCTCTGAAATTTTTTAGGATTCAACCGATTAAATACAAACAACTGCTTGTGTGGAGGCAATGCTGCATATAATGGCAATGGCACCAGTTCAGGAACCCTTTGTTTCAAGTTTTTGTATGAGGTCGGTAAGACCGGAGCAATCTTCTCCAAAACACCAACGGCCTTGTCAATTTCCTCTTGGCCCGGCAAAAAACACAGTATGTCACCGCCAAATGGTTCTGAACTGTTGATCTGGACTATGCTTCTTATCATGGACTCTACCACATCTGTCTGGTCGTTGGAGTCTTTGTCTGTTAGATACAGGTTTTCTACAGGATACGTTCTCCCTTTAACAAACAGAATGGGAGCACCATCGAAGAACTCGCTGAACTTTTCAGCTTGCAATGTTGCAGACATGACTATGATTTTCAAGTCTTTAGATCTAGGTCCAGTGGTTATCAACTCTTTTAGAAATCCTAGAATCAAATCGGTTAAGATCGTTCTTTCGTGGGCTTCATCAATAATAACGTATTCATACTGTGACAGTTTTTTGTCCAACATCAGCTCTCTTAGAAGCATACCATCGGTCAAATACTTTAATTTCGTCTTTTTGTCGTTCGACTTGTTGTCGAATCTGACATTGTACCCGACTGTACTCCCAATATTGCACCCATACTCCATCGCAACTCTAGTTGCCAAGCTGATTGCGGCGACTCTTCTAGGCTGAGTGACTGCAATCTTCTTGGAAGACGAAAGCATTGGAATGATGAACTGTGGGATTTGCGTAGATTTACCGGAACCAGTTTCACCAATAAGAACTGTCACTTGATTCTGGCTTATGTGTTTCAAAACTTCTTCTTTGTTTTGGTACACAGGGAGAGATTTCCTGATGACTAACAGCTCACGGGCTTGATCTTCCAACTGTATTTTGGATTTCCACGATCCATGTCCTAGAAACGCGTCCTCCTCATCTTCGTCGTCATTGTTCTTTCCGCCATTTTTCACTGAATCGACAAAATGGGTTGTTTGCGCTCTTCCATTTAATTTCGCAGTTGGATTGAATGATCGCTTGTTGGTGGTTGGTCTTTTGATAGTTGGACGATTCAAAGGCGATTTACCCTTGTTGACAGGTTTACTCTGTTGTTTAACAGTCATTTTATCAATTGTTTTGCGGAACGAATACGGCCTTGGTTTCTCTATCCATGTTCAGCGGCGATGCCTAGTGAAGAAGAAAGAATGATACCTCTTTAACCAGACGAACGGGAAAAAAAAAAAAAAGAAAAGAAAAGCACGAGCCTTAATTATTATCGGCAACGCTTTTATTCTCTTGCTGAAGCACTGAATGGTCTCCAATCTGTGTTGCAGCACAATACCAAGACAAACAAAACAAAACAAAACAAAGATCGAGGCCCCAGATATAACATGAAATGTATCCAAAGTTAATGCTACTTTCGGGGTTTTTTGTCGTTGTCATCCAGCTAATGGCCACTATCACGACCCCAGTTACAACGACTCTCAGTATATGCAAATATAACAACATCAGTTTCGGGGTGTTTGGTTACTGCAATATGGAAAACAAAGAATGCAGCAGTGTTCACGTTGGCTACACAACAGTGCCCATATCCTGGCTATCCGAAAGGAGTTTGCCGCCGGGATATACAGGCGCAGCCGGAGAACGAAGTGCTGCATTGAGTGGAGAGTACCCTTTGTTGCCAACGCTCGCCAGACAGTTAGTCTCCAGTTTATTGATTTTACATCCTATTGCGTTAGGGGGCTCAGCGATGCAATTTTTCATGAACATCGGATTATTGCTCCTTCCTACAAAGACGCACACAAAGAAATACGTGTTGTCGCTATTTATCATTTCCTGGTTGTGCTTCATGTCAGCACTACTGGCTTGCCTCACAGATTTGCTACTTTTCAGTGTGTCTCTTAGCTGGCTAGGTTGGTTGTCGTGTTTCTGTACCTGCATCCTTGGTATAAATTTGGTGTATTTTTTTTTGTTGAGAAGGGAGATCTCCTCTCAACACGCTTACTCCAAGATCAAGAAGGGGGAGCAAGCTCAAAAAATCGACCCTTTGCCAATTGAGTTGGTTTCGTTGCATGAAACATTGTCACTCTGATGTTTTGTAGTCCAGTTTCAATGGGCATTCATTTTGTAGGATTTTTTATAAAATTAATAGGATATTTCACTTTAGGCTCTAACCAAGTTTGTTTTTTTTTTTTTTCCGCTCCACCTTGCCTTTCAGTTTAAGAAGTCTTTTCACTGTTTATACTTTTGACATCTCGAGAGCTCTCAGAGTGAAAACAAAAAGAAGGCCGTTATACAAAAACTACGGAAGACGTAAACAGTATGCTGAGAAGAAGCTTTTCAATTAGTAGGCCGCATTTGAGTTTGAAATCTGCGATCTTGGATAGCAAAGCGATATCGCATATTGAGTATCCCCATTTCTTCAAAGACTACGCCCAGATAGTCAGTCCCTTCTACACACCATTGGATCACGATATACTTCAATTTATTTACAAAGACGAGCCGAAAAGCATATTGGATGGTGGTCCGCATTTTGCGAAAATTGTGGAGGATGAAAATCCAAGCAACCATAGCCATTGGAAAACGGAGAAATACAGGTTAATCACGGATGTAACACCAGGCTCTACAGAATGGCTGGTAAGATGGGCACAACATTTGAAAAAGTTTGGTGCTATGGAGTTAAAGCCTTCGCTTGTGCTAGAAGACTTGCAGACGAGAAAGTCCTACTTCACGAATGAGAAGAATCAAATTGATGTGTCCAGGACGTATACCACAGCGGAACTTTCTGCATTGCTGGATGCATTGGTAAATGAGGACAGTTTGGTTTTTAAGAGTGAAGTTTTCCTGTACATCACAAAGAACAGAGAGTTTTTTGAAAATAACCTCGAGACAATACTCCAGTCGTATATTGCGTATCTGGAACGCGAGGTCAATGATAGTGTGGAATGCAATGTCGTGTTGTTGGAATTTTTCAAATCCTGTAAGAAAATCAATGCAAAACCAGAGAGTTTGGCTTTGGTAGACAAGATAATTCAAAGCTTTGTGAAAAATCATGCTCTAGAAAAATTTGATGGGAAAACGTTGATCGGAGTGTTGGATTATTATATTCATATGGGCTATAAAGAAGAAACAAGATTGTTTTTCATGCTTTTGGTAGGAACTGGACATGCACCTTCGGCAAAAACTTTTAGTTCATACATATCTTTAATTCAGGATCCAGTTTATTTCACGACTTTTGGTTCTATATTGAAAACTGTTTCGAATGCAGAGATTTTTGAAAAATTGCTACCATTTGTAGATCATTTCAAAAAATTGCAGTTTCTGATCAAATCCAACCAACACCACGTTGATAACTACACAATATGTGCTTTATCATTTCAAAAGCTAATTGATATGCATTATAGCTATGAAACGGAACTTTACAAGTACAGACACGATCCTGTGGAGCAAAAGGGAAGCCCAATTGATTACAAATTTTTACTAGGAGAAACTTCGCTGATAAAATTTAACAGAAAGGTTACCAATACTTACAATCTGTTTTCTAAAGGGGTGTATTTTAACCCAAGAGTACTGGTTAAAGTAATGAAGGCGTACTACAAAGGTGGGAACTACTATATGCTTAACAAGTTATCTGGGAATATCAAACTGAATCACAAAAATCTTACTGAAATATTTGGTTTGAAGCAATCGCTTCAATCTGAATTACCGTTTGTCTCAGGGATTCATAAAGAAGTGTTTTTCCAAAAAGTTGTCAAACCAATTTATTCGGAAAGTTCGGACACAGAAAGAGAAGCATTGGCCCAGAGCATTGAGAAATATGGTAACAAGTCTACCGCTGAATTGTTCAATACGTTGGTTGTTCAAAAGGAGGCAGAGTGCTAAAAAGAAACAACAAATCAAGAGTGTATAGTATTCTTCTGTAAATAATGTGCTTTTTTTTTTTAGTATATGTGTATATATATACATATGTATATATACAAATTTCTCCTTCTTGTTATACAATATTGTTATATCTGTAGTTTTCTTTTAAAAGGAAATGAAATACATAACGAATGGTTCGTATTCGGTATCGACTAGAGAGGCGTACTCATTCAAGGAGCTATCGTTTTGTTTAATAGCACCCTTTTTATCATTAGTGAAGGCATTACCACCCAAGTAACCAAAGTTGGAGATCAAATCGGATTTGGCCTTGTTCAAAGTTTTAGGTGGGACGGCTAATATTTTGGTGTTGAATTTTGGTGGTAAACCGTATCTCAAGACACTTTCGACAAATACTCTAAGAGCTTTGATATGAAACCAATTCATGAAAATGTCACTGTAAGCAGCCTTGGACAATCTAACCAATTCTTTTTTCAAACTATTTTCCAAGAAAGCAGCTTCGTCGTGTTCTTTTTTCAAATTATCAATCAACTCTTCAGAATATTGGAATTCTCTTGGAACAAATTTGTTTTCTCTACACAAGGAAACGAATTTGTGAACAGATTTTTTGAACATGTGCACGTTGTATAAAGAGTAGTCGGCATCTGATTTCAAAACACTGGCAGATCTTGGAACAACGTTGTCGACCAAAGTTTCATATATACTTAGGAAATGCTTTTCCACGGTGTGAGGAACAGCAACCAAAACAGTGGTTAAATATTCAGAGTTCAAAATAAAGTCTTCAGGCTTGACAATGTCGTGTAGGGATCTCACGGACAAGTCACCGGTTTGTTTTCTTTCTGCTGCTACTAGTTGTTGCTTGGCGTTGGTATAGTTGGTGCTGGTAGCCTTGACATCGCTGTCCAATTGCAACGATTCTTCAGAGATTTCGTTGATAAGACTTTGAACTGGTCTATCCAGTTTGAACTTTCTGGTGTTCCATTGGAAGTTGGACAAGTATTCCGGTAAAGAGTTTTTGTCAATTGGCAATGTCTTGAAATTGTTTGTGTTTGCTTCATTTACATTTGTCAAGACATCAACTATTTTCAAAATAGATTGTTGCAAGTTGTTATCTATTTTGGTCAACTCTTCACTTTGAACCACTAAGGAATCCAAAGAACCAATTTTGAATTCAGGAACGTTGAAACCAGAGACGTAGATCTTACCATCAAGTAAAAGATTCTTTAGATAAAAATCAACTCCAACGGTTGGATCACTTGCGGGTTGAGCAGAACTTGGTAATGATAACAAAATGTAGTCGTTCGCAGTGTATAAAGACAGTTCACTCATTGTTGGATTGATATGTAGTTGTTGTTGTTGTTGTTTCTGATGCGTTTTGGTTGTGAAAAGTTGTATGAAAACATGTGTCTTATAAGATGTAAATGGAATTACCATAAAGGTTTGTCACAGAAAAATGTTAGATGCAACACTACTGTATAATGGTTGCAAATTTTTAAAATTTGGGGGCCTCGCTAAAAAGATTTTTTTTTTTTTTTTTATTTTTTTTTAGTTTTTTTTAAGGAACTGCTTGTCGGGGTTACTCCTTTTCACTTCAAAAGATATCACGTGCCACTGCGTATTGATTAAAACAATTCATGTGATTTATATTTATAAATATATATATATATACAGAGAAGAGAGTGAAATTGAGTCAACAACAATATATATATATCACTAAAACTATACAAAGGATTGCGTTACTTTATGTAGTGATCAATCCTTGACAAACTCGGCATTTTTTTCCAACAACTTTGTTTTGTTGACATGACTCAAGTAATCGTTAGCCATAACTTTATTATACCAATTGGTGATGTTGGCATGTTTGTTTCTCCAAGCCTAACCGTAGAAACTAATAAACATCAATTTGAATGCCAAAACACCAAAAATATCACAAATAGTAATGTGATTCAAGTGTGACAAATATTTATCCTTGGCATTGATCTGGTTTTCAATTTGTGGTATCAAAACAGTTTCAAGATTTTTAATATTCTTTTCAATGATATTTTTTTGATTACCCACATCTATTTTTTTTCCAATTTTCAAATTAGCATAGAAAATTGCAGCTGCAGCTGGGAAAACTTCTTGGTTGAAAAATGACATCCATTTCAAAATGGTGGCTTTGTCTTTATTCTTTACACCAGCCAATGTGTTTTCCTTTTGGTTGTCCTGTCCTAGACTCAGAACGTAATATGCAATTGCAATCACTTCAGTCAATGCAAAGTCATCTTCCTCTTCGTAGAAAGCAGGGATTTTTTGTTGAGGAAACAACTTGACAAAATCAGCATGGTAGTCGCTGACTTTTTTAAATTCAATTTTTTGATTCAAATTGCAATAGTTGACTACTGCTTTGACTAATTCGTAACGTGCAGATCCTTCGAAATAATAAATACTAGCGTGGTTAAACATTGTTGGGTATGGTTTTTGGTGGTTTATAATGGTTTTATCAAATGGTTTTTCATTAAAGACTGTCAATATTATTAATATGGTGGTATTGCAATATTAAACGATATCAATGTTTATATACTTTTCTCATACACTGTTGATGAAATGTCCCCTTAATCGTATAGTATTTCCCTCTTTCTTCCCTTAAAAAACGAAAGAAAGAGAATGGAAAAAAAAGGAATATCACGATTCTTCAAAACGTAAAAAAACGTAAAAAAAAAAGAGGAAAGGGATTAAGGTACACAAACGTATAGCCAAGAGGAATGTAATAATAACAATCCCAGAAAGTGACACAAATTAATTAAAAGAATATAGTGTAGATTATCTTAAAACTTGATTACTAATGATAAAAATATTGTCAGAGCATAATAATTCATATTAAGAGTAAATACGTCATTCTTACAGAAAAGATGGAAATAAAGGTATACCTTTTCACTTTTGATACTTTCTATCTTCTTTTCCGAATCTTTAAAGATTACCATTAAACGAAAACTGCTAATTATTTTGCAACAATACATCATCAATCCGTGTACACTTGGTTTTATTCATATATTAGACTTTCCACTGAGGGAACTTGACGAAAATGTAAACAATACTTTCTTAATAAAAAAAGATAAAAAAATTAAGAAGTCATGTGATGCAGTACGTATAATGTTGCGAAAGTACGTGTTGGTTTTCTTTAAAGTCTCTTTGTTATGTTCATATTGAAAAGAGTTGATAATAATTCAAACAGTCATAGAAATGGAGAATCGTATTACGCAAAAAAAAAACACATAATATCTGAGATGAAAAAAGCTATCTTACCACTTCAAGTTAATAACAATGGATTCTAGGTCAGACTTCTAGATGAACGTTAGTATGATGTGTACTACGCACTTGACTATTGTTTAAACTTTTAACCAAAACATGTTTATTTTGTCAGGAAAGATGTTTGATTAAGGAACCCCGCTATTCATTAACTTTTTTTTTTGAAATAAAGATACACTAAAATAAACTAAAAATATGTTGGGTAAAATTGGCAGATTCAAAGCTACGGGTCTCACGTGGACTTTGATCTGGAGAAGAATCCAAAATTTGGTTCTTGTTAATAATATCGGAGTTGTTAAATGACATTTCGTGGATCGTAAGTACTAGCTAAAGGTTCGTTGAATAATAAGTAAAATTCTGGTTTATATATTTTCTATTTGTTATATAATTAATCTATGATAATTCTTATTTTGATTTCAAATTTTCAAGTTTCAATTGTTTAAATATAAATTATTTTTTCATAAAAATTATCATTATTATTTTGGGATTTGTCGTTATGGATTTGTGTTGCATTTTGAAGTTTCGTTCAAAATGAAAGTACGATCGTGCAACCATCATGTTTGTAGGATGACCTTTTGTTGAACGATCATTCGTATAATGAATTGTTGGAGTTATGGAATTGAAGTATTGCTTAATATTATTATGCAATTCATCGTTTAGGTATTTTATGTCATGTGACACGTGGGTTTTGCGAAATTTCCTAAATTTGGGCCAACAAAATATCCATCTCTAATTTTTGAGGTCCACCCAAAATAAGTAACCTGAACCTATAAAAGCCCATAAAAAACGTTGGAATACAACCTCAAGACATATATTTACTCAAGAAATATTTCAAGAGAAAGCGAGTTTGCGAGTTTTTAGTTCATGTCTTCATTAGCCGATGACAAAGCGAATACATAAATTAAAAAAAAAATTGAAAAGAATTTGGATGAGGTGTAGACTAGTAGAGAAAATAGAAGGGTTGTAAAAAACAACACATCTATTTCAAGACTTTACCGTCAGCAATTTCCTTGGCTTCACCGTCGACGACGACTGGTTTGTCCCAGGCCCACATGTTGTTGACGAATTCTTTGCCTTCTTCAGTGGAAACATCCAATTTTTCAAAAGCATACGATTCCCAATCTGGAGCGACTTCAAAAGCTGGTTTGAAATCTTGGCCTCTGACCAACATGGCACCAGTGATACCGTTGTTGTTGTTTTCACCGTAGACAACCATACAACCAAACATGTATTTGACGGAACCACTCAATCTGTTGATGAAACCACCGATCAAGTTGTTGGACATGAAGGTCAAGGTCAACTCTTCGTTGTATTTGTAGGAGACTTTCCAGATGGAGTATTCTTCTGGGTTGTAGTGTTCCCAGAACCATGGCAAAGCGACTGGTCTGGTGTCACTGTTGGAGTACTGTCTCTTCCATTCGTCCAATTGGAAAGTGGCTTTACCCAAGGCTTCCAATGGGTGTTTGGCTTTCTTTGGTTCAGCTGGTTCTTCAGAAGCGGCTTCTGGTTTTTTGGCAGCAGCTTCTGGTTTCTTGGCAGCAGCAGTTTTTTCCTTCTTTTCCTTCTTTGGTGGAACGAATTCTAGTTTCTTTTCTAATGGTTTAAAGTCAGAATAGACAACGGCCAATGGACCAGTCTTGGTGACAGTGTTTAACCATCTGGTAGTGGCTGGGTAAGCTTTTCTCCAGTCAGCACCGGCAATAGAAGAAAAGACAAAACAGTAGACACTACCACATAATACATCAGCAGCAGTGATTCTTTCACCTTCCAAATAGGTGTATTCCTTCAATCTTTGTTCAACAATGTCAGCATTTTTGTTAAAGCCAGCAATAGCGTTTTCACAAACTTTTTTGTTGTATGGAACCATGTTTAAAACGTTAATGTAGTAGGTAATAGCATTACTAACTAAATCACCGTTTCCGAAACACATCCATCTCAAGATAGAGGATTGTTCTTTGTTGTTTTTACCCAATAAAGAAGCTCTAACTTTTTCATCTTCAACCAAGTTCAAGACTATACAAAAAGAGAAGGGGGGTGGAAATAGCTCACGTATTGTATCTCTTTGTGAAAAGAAAAATAAATGCACGAGTTAAATGTTTGATTTTGTTAGTAAAAAACATTCTATTTCGATTTTTACACATTACTCTGTTCAATTGTGTTTACTTAGGATACTCTTTATTTCTATTCTAATTTTTATTATTGCTTGATATGAATTTTTTTTTTTTAAAAAAACGCTACATCTATGAAATGTTTCAGAGTGAAAGACATCGACATATGTGGTTCGCTTTTCTATTTTTGAACCGATTCAGACAGGGATAACTGTAAAATTTTTAAAAATTGTTTCTCATCATTTAAATTTCACAGAGTGTAGCAGCATCATAACAAAGTAATAATAAAAAAAATAATATAAATAAAGAGTATGTTCATAAACCATGAGCATCGTAATTATTTTAGGAAGCTGCACATAAATGTACAAATTCAGAAGTGACATACCATAGTAGAAAATGGCAATAGTTTCAGTCAATTTAAAACCTTTTGGTCCAACAAAAGCAGGACATTTTTTCAATGGAAAGTAAGTAGCAAATTCTTCAGATTCGGCACCGACTTTGATGTCAATGTCCAATTTGAAGTTTTTGATTAAAGCAACGATGACTTCGGATCTTGGAGTTGGGAAAGTATATAAAGTACCTTGAGACATATTGGATGGATGGTTTTTCTTTTCTTTATTTCATTCTGGAAGTATCAATGGGAGGAAAATGCTACAGCCAAAGCTATTCTATATATATCATTTAGTATACAATCCAACATAAACCAGTTTTTCCATTAATAAATATAACAACGTTTTTTTTTTTTAAGATTTAGAATGGTATTGCGAGGGCTTTTTTTTTATTGTTTCAAAATTTTGAGATTCTGGTTTTTTTTTTATGTGCGTGCAATGAAACTGACTTTCGGGTAGCGAGTATGTGAATCGGACTATGTTAAGCGGTTACTAAGAAAGAGATGATAATTAACATAATCATTCATTTGTATTGCTAAGCTTACTCAGAAGTCTAACACATCACTGCTCAAGAGTGAGCTCTTGATAAACAGGAATCAAGTGCTAAGATTATATGTTGTTGATACTTTAAAGCTTTTTTTATGTTGTTTTTTAGTAAACGGGAAAGCCATTTTACAACAAAGAATACTTCTAATGATAGATTCTAATAGTGTCTAAACGATTGGTAAAAAAATCTTACAGAAAAAATACAAAATTGCAGTAAAAGTCGATACGTAACATGTGTAGGGCTCTACTCCAATGTAAATTCTGGTCTTTTTTCAACCACTTTATAATCAGAATAAATCGAAGCTAAAGGTCCAGTTGTGGTCATAGTGGTAAACCATTTTGTAATAGCTGGGTGTGCCTTTCTCCATTCAGCATCAGCAATGTTGCTGAATGGAAATGCAAAAGCAGCAGTACCCAATATATCAGCCAAGGTTACTTCGTCACCTTCCAAGTATGCGTTTTTTGTCAATGCTTTTTCAAAAACATCAGCATTTCTGTTAAATGCAATGACCGCATTATCGCATATTTCTTTGCTTTCTGCATCTTTGCCTTTGATGTTTCTGATAAAAGCCACCACGTCATTTACTAAATCACCATTTGCAAAACACATCCATTTTAGAATGGCAGCTTTTTGCTGATTTGTGGTACCTAAAAGTCTTGATTTAGTTTTGTCGTCTTCAATTAAGCTGGTAACTGGTGGAAAACATAAAATGATAAACAATAAACTACTCACATATCCTGTCTTTAAGATAGAATGTAATACTTGTGTTTCTCAACAAACTTGTTAGTAATTGGCGCTGCATTGTTGAAATAACTTTGTGTGTGTGTTCAGATTTAATATTTAATCAGCACAAAAACACAACAAACCACGATCAAATAAGGTATTAAAAAAAGAGTTATGACATACCGTAAGACAAAATGGCGATAGTTTCAGTTAGATTGAAATCTTCTGGACCATGGAAAGCTGGTGTTTTTTTTAAGGGGAAAAGGGTATTGAACTCTTCAGCTTGGTGAGCGTTTTGAGTTTTGACATCTACTTTGTAATATTCAATCAATGCAATGATGCATTTGGATCTGAAGGTTGGAAGAGTGTATAAAGTACCTTGGGACATGTTAAGTTGTTGGTTTGTGTGTGTCTTTTTCTGTTGTTATATCAATGTAAAGTGTTTTATTTTAGACTCTATCACACACACACACACGTATATATATATAAAGATAAAAGATACAGCCGGAAGTTGTATGTTGTGCATTGATGTTAGGCTTTTCTTGGTTTGCATCAAATCATTTACAGATGAAACAATCTTGCTGACTAATCTTGCTGACTAATCGTATCAAAAATTGGCTTCAAATGGGAGACATCATATACTGTGCCAAGAGATATTTGTTGGATTTCAATATAAAAAACTTACGCTGCGGACAAACTCGTTTAGCTCTCCTTGCATTTTGCTGCACTGGATAAATTAGACTTTGTTATCAGGAGAAAATAAATTTCCTTACGCTTACTAATCAATGTGCGCGGCATATATTTCTGAGGAATGAGATGTGCGAAAATACAGGTTTTACTTGATCAAGCCAATAGAAATAGAAAAAATTACTATTTACAAACCACTGTTTGAAAGACCAACAAGCAATACATCTGAAATAGCATACCCTTGAAAAAGTGAGAGCTATATTGAAGTTTTCAAGAGATTTCTGAATTGGAAAGTTAGAAACAAAAAACTATCAATTCTGTGTGCGCAAGTTGAGTCCACAACAATATCCAGTTAGTCGGCATTTTTGTAAATCTTCAAGGAATAATCTGTAAATGTGTTTAAGAAGATATGGCTTTCTGTGAACTAGTAAAAATACTAATTATATACATATATACGTATGCAGAAGTGCTGTCTCAAACAACACATCTATTTCAAGACTTTACCGTCAGCAATTTCCTTGGCTTCACCGTCGACGACG